>JAAGKR010001160.1:0-129296 GCA_011419295.1 Clarias macrocephalus
CCTGTAACGTGCAAGTGGTGCTGGCGAACGATTGATTGCATAGACAGATGCATCTTTTGCACGAGTTATCTGTCTGATTTTCAACGATCGTCATTCACTGACGTACGGCCTCCTTTAAAGCGTTCGCACCATCCCGTTTTACACTTCCATTCCGTCTCGCGTTACAGTTTTCAACGAGCTGGTTCCTGTTTAAACATCCTGTTTTAAATCCTCCGAAACTTCAGACCACATCCTTCAAACAGAAGCGACGTCTTTAACTAAAGAGGTTTGCTTAGGTTTTATCCATCGCCTGGAATACTGTATTTATTTCCGAATGTCTGCTTTGCTCAAGGGGAAAGAATGTAATGGGACAGAGAGTTATAACAGGACACTGCCAACAACACACACACACACACACACACACACACACACACACACACACACACACACACACACACAAAATGCACACTAATGTGTATTCAGAGATAGAGAGGGCGATGAAACGGCAAGCAGACAGACATGCAGAAAGATCCAGGCCTCAGCTTCATTCGCTCTCTCTCTCTCTCTCTCTCTCTCATTCTCACTCTCTCTATGTCTCGATCTAAACGGTCTGTTATCTGCGAGATGAAATCCTTCATGTCACTCTGTCCGTGTTCTCCGGCTCTGCCTTAGACCAGTTGGCCTCATCTCGATCTTTTTATCCCTCTCTTTATCCCTCTATTTGATCTGAGCCCCTGGGATGCGCGCACACACACACACACACACACACACACACACACACACACACACACACATGCACACAGAGCCGCATGTCGAGTAAAGGGAGATCGACACTGATCCGGCGTGAATCTAAAAGATGTAGCGATGTATTTCACGCCACAGCCATGAGTTCCTTCGCGTAACGCCATGTGTCAGAGAGAGAGAGAGAGAAAGAAAGAAGAAGGAGCTGGGTGAAAAAGTAATGCAGGGGAGCGATATGAAGAGAGATATGAAGATAAAAAGACAGGAAGTGATGGAGGAAGCGATACAGTCATGCAGTTGAAAAGGGATAGATAAAGGACGAGAGAGAAATATGGACATAGAGACAGAGCTGAGAGAGAGAGAGAGAGAGAGAGAGTAAAAAGTAAGTAGACAGAGAGTGGAGAGGCGTACAAGCAGGCAGGATTAGAGAAAGACGGGAGAGAGGAAAGAGTGAGAGAAACGGAGAGACGAGCATGAAAGCGTCTGGAAGCATCAGCTTATCGCTTCATTCCAAAGAGACGCTTCCATCTGTGACTGTGTCAGCACAATGATGAGGAGGGCTTGACGATCCGACGCAGTCTTCCACAGACCTCACAGCCAAATAGACAAGCGCCCTTTGTGTGTCAGTCTCTGAGATGGAGGCGTGGCCTTTGTGTGTCAGTCTCAGTGTAGGAGGCGTGGCCTTTGTGTGTCAGTCTCAGTGTAGGAGGCGTGGTCTATGTACCTGTCGGTCTGTTAAAGAAAGCATAAGCCCTGTAGAGGAGGAGGCGTGGTCTTTGTGTGCCGGTCTCAGATAAGGAGGCGTGGTCTGTGTCAATCTCAGATAAGGAGGCGTGGTCTTTGTGTCAATCTCAGGTAAGGAGGCGTGGCCTTTGTGTGTCAATCTCAGATAAGGAGGCGTGGTCTGTGTCAATCTCAGATAAGGAGGCGTGGCCTTTGTGTCAATCTCAGATAAGGAGGCGTGTCCTTTGTGTGTCAATCTCAGGTAAGAGGGCGTGGCCTTTGTGTCAATCTCAGATAAGGAGGCGTGGTCTTTGTGTCAATCTCAGATAAGGAGGCGTGGTCTGTGTCAATCTCAAACAAGGAGGCATGGCCTTTGTGTCAATCTCAGATAAGGAGGCGTGGCCTTTGTGTCTGTTGGTCTCAGATAAGGAGGTGTGGCCTTTTATGTGTCAATCTCAGATAAGGAGGCGTGGCCTTTGTGTGTGTTGGTCTCAGATAAGGAGACGTGGCCTTTTATGTGTCAATCTCAGATAAGGAGGCGTGGCCTTTGTGTGTCAGTGTCAGTTCTAGAGGCGTGGGCTTTGTGTTCAATGTCAGAGCAAGAGGTGTGGTCTTTGTGTGTCAGTTTCACAGAAGGAGGTGTGGCCTTTGTGCATCAGTCAGAAAAAGGAGGCATGGACTTTGTGTGTCAGTCTCAGATGAAAAGGTGTGCCCTTTTTTATGTCAGTCTCAGATATGGAGGTATGGCCTTTGTGCATCAGTCATAAAAGGAGGAGGGGCGTTTGTGTGTCAGTCTCAGAAAAGAAGGCATGGTCTTTCTGGGTCAGTTTCGGAGAAGGGGGAGTGGTCCTTGTGAGTCAGTCTCAGAGCAAGAGGTGTGGCCTTAATGTGTCGGTCTCAGAGATGAAGGTGTGGCTTTTGTGGGTCAGTGTCAGAGCAAGAGGTGTGGCCACAGTGTGTCAGTCTCAAAAAAGAAGGCATGGTCTTTGTGTGTCAATTTCGGAAAGGGACGCATGGCCTTTTTCGGTCAGTCTCAGAGAAGGAGGCGTGGCCTTCATCTGTCAGTCTCAGAGAAGGAGGTGTGGCCTTTGTGTGTGGCACCTGAGCCTGTTGGTCGTCATGGAGGCGTGGCTTCTCAGCCTGCCAGTCCCTTAAAGGAGGCGTGGCCTCTGGAACATTTTTTATATTATACTCAGATATTATTTTCATCCGATATTATATCAGGAGTTGGGTGCAAAAGTTTTGCCATTAACCCTAGTGTTAAGATAATGTCGACTCCTTGAGGTGTTTTATTGGCGGCATTTTAGTAATTCAGCCGGCGTCTGTACCGCTCCGCCGCCCCGAGCGCTGTGTGTGCAGGTGTGTGGCCTGTGAAGGTGGATTTGGGAAATAAAGCAGCAAATGAAGAGCTGATTGCTGCTGCGACACTCAGCATAATCTCTGGCATCAGAGCCGCTTACCGTCAAATAAAACACGGAAATTAATTACAAAACCTCAGGGAGACTTGGAGAGGACACAAGGAGGAGAGGATGCCATAACTCATCCCTATATACACTCACACACTTTCTTGTCATCTCTTATCATTTCTTCTCTCCATCTCACTTTCTTGATGTATCGTATTCTATCTTATAATATCTTTATTATCTTTACACTTTGTCAATTTTTTTATAGTCTCTTCCTTGCAATCGCGTTATCTTTTGTTCCCGCTTCCTCTTTTGAAGTTTTCTTATAATCTCTTTTCTATCCTCCTCTTTCTTTCTCGCCCTGATTTCCTCCTGTTCCTGTTTCTTACTTAGTTGCTCCCGTTTAATCTTTCATTATCTCACTTCCGCTCCCCTTGTCTCACCCCGCTTCTCTGGATTTTTTTCAGTGTCTCCGCCCCAGCCTCACTAATTTCTCCTCCCCTCTCCCTTCTCTGTGCGTGAGAATAATCTGCAGCGTATATATTCGCCAGCCGAACTCTTACACTCCCTGTCAGCTCTGATGCATTGAGATCATTAATGAAGGGACACAATTTCAGCGCCCGCGCTCCCCGAGCCCGAGGCCAACAAAGGTGAGACGCAATTCAGCTTGTCGCTGGAAACACACCGTCTACCCTGCACAGACCGGGCAATTTGCACAAATTAATGCCACGTTCGCTCGGAATTAGCATCTTAGTCCTGGAACTGTGGGCGTTCAAAGAGCGAGAGATGTGAAAACTAATTTCAGAGAGGGAAACTAAGGGTTTCATGCGTGCGTGTTTTATTAACTATTATTATTTCAGTTCGAATTTACATTTCCAAGCACTATTTCTTAAACTCGCCATTGTTATTTATTAATCAGCGTGTTGCTTTTGACGGTAATACAAAGCGACGGAAAATACAAAACCTAAATAAAAATAATAATAAAATAAACTGCCATGTTATAACAGGAATAAAACACTTTGCAACCACATTCCTTGCGTAACTAATTACTCCTGAATACTGATCGAGGTCCTAATCCCTTACGGCTGTTCCTGCCAGGGTCAAAGGTCATCTCGTTTGGTCCTCTGGCACGTAAAGCATCCCATCCTGAGCAGACACGTGAGCCGCGTCTAATCCGGCATGAAATCGCGGCGTGGCTGGATAGGCTGACGAGGCGTCAGTGAGGAATCCGTCTCCATCATCTCCATCGCCTCGTCTTGTCCCGTCCTGCTCCTGTTGCTCGGTCATGTGCGAGCCTCTTAGCCCCGAGGCCCGAAGTAAGGAAACCGCAGCTTGAGCTATGCGCCTCTCTGCAGGAATGCGTGCGCGCCTGTGCCGTGGGTTCGCCTGATTTACGAGCGCCTTACACGCAGCTATCAGTTCGAATCCAATGACTCAGCTCGATAGACTTATTGGTGGAGTCAATCGATACGCGTTTACACTTAAGCACATAATCGCCTCTGCTAACACGAACGATGAGTGTGAGGCTGAGTGGCTGGCGCAGTTCTTCTCCTGCTTTAGGCAGATTTACGTTATTGCTCGTGTCTGGGGATTTTTCTTTTTTTTTCTTTTTGGCACCTCGGAATAGTGCCGTCGCCATCCCGAAAAACCTCACGCGCAGCAAAAAAGGGCATCGCGCAGCAGCCGGCCATCTGTGCACGGCAGCAGTCAGTTGTTCGGCCTCGTGTGAAGTACCGGCTTTGTGATTTAGACCTTATATCAGGTGAGGGGTTAGAAAACGTGGGAGGCATCACTAATACATACTCACCTTCTGTGAGCAATGATCCAGTATGTTAAAGCATCAATTCAGTTAGCAGCAATTAAGAGTTGCTTCAGCACATCATTGTGCAGAGAATTCCATTAAAATAGGACAACGGCAAGCCTCCTAGACTATGATTAATAGATACCGAGGCCGCCCCGACTTCACCACATCACCGGAACGGATTGGTTTCATACCGTAGGCCACGGCTACTTCACTTGGCACATGCTCGTTTCATATCGCGGACACGGGTACAGAGAGTAGTGTGCCATGTTCCATGTGACATGTACTGAGTGAAAAAGAAGCATTGAGCTCGCTAATTAAATCCGAGCTGACCATGTGTGCGCGCCGGAGCAGTCATACCAGTAATAATCTCGCTAGCACATTTTGTACACATAACCGAAATGTATTTCCTCTCCTTCCTTTTTGACCTACATTTCTGTCAAAACACAGCAAACATTTCATAAGGTTATAACCAGGCTGTTGGCCGCTGATAAAAACACGTACTGAAGATACAAAAGATGACCTCCTTATCTCAGATCAGGCAGCGCCAGACAAGAACGGATGACAAACAAACAGCCCGGACCGAGGGAAAGAGAGCACAGCGGGATTGTCAATAGTGAAGAAGCTCGAAAAAAAAAAAAAAACACTCATATGGAAAAAAAAAAAAATGGGAGAGAGAAAGTAAATGGCGTCATAGTTTTGGCACATCGTTGGAATAAGCAGCTGCATTGTTAATCGAGAGCTCTCCCGTTTGGTCGAGTAGTTCTGTTGAAGAGACGACAAAAGCGTAATTAACAATTCGCTATCTCCTGTGCCAGGGGAAACATAATTAAATACATCACAGAAATAGGGATGAGTGTGTATGTATGTATGTGTGTGTGTGTGTGGGGGGGGGGGGGGGATTGAAACACGCTCACAAGGGAAGCAGTGTCTTCATTCACTCATTATTAAACTTCTGGGACAATGTTAGCGGCAGTCACGTATGCTAAGTCTTTATTAAAACGTCCTGTGTGTAGCATTTTGTTAAGGTAATGTGAGGCTGCCATATTTGTTTTTGAACGAGCTTTCCTTCTCTTATTATAAAGAGCTTTGTGAGTGTTCACAAGAAATCGAAAAGCGTACTGTATGTATTTGGCTGTAGTGGTGCTTACTGTAGATGGTAGTGATGTATTTTGTCAGCATCAGCATTAACGAGGCAGCCATCTTGGTCTGAGCCATGCGTTCTCCAGAATTAGCCTGTGTAAAAAAAAAAAATTTAAAAAAATTCCTGGGAGGGGGGGGGGGGGATGGGGGAAGCAAGCTAGTGATAGTTTAGGTTAGCAAGGCAGTTAGTTTGTTTCAGTATAATATAATATTTTACATTATCAGCTACATAAATCAAGGAGGAAAGGTCACAATTTGTGTTCCTGTGTACAGCAGTGCTGTTGTGCTGGATATCAGAACGGCTGTGATGCAGCCCCCACACTTCCTCTCATGTGATATTGTGTAAATGTAGCATACTGTCTGCAAGCTATGCTGATATCAAGCACAACAGCACAACCTCGAGTGTGATATTGGTTTTATACAACAGTTCCACAGTTATTATAAACAGCTTGTGATTTGTTTGTTTATTTAACCAGTTATTTTGCAAAACAAAACATATCCCTCCCGCGACTGGCAGAACTAACCAACCGCGACTTGCGGAGCTGGCGACTGACAGTTGGTGAAAGGTACTTACTAGTGCTATGTAGCCAAAAGGTGGAGGTGAAATTCACCATGGATAAAGGTCATGATACAACAGGTAGGCATTCCACAAGTGACGATAATGGATGGTAACAGCACTCTGATATTGCTTAATTATAATATCCTAATTTCCAGCATTATTCTGTGTAGCATTGTGTTGTCAGCCATGTTTCTTTCAGTTATAATAATGAATAAAGGGGGTACACTCTTGCTTCCCCCGTATGTTTTTTGTGTAAAGGGTCAAAGTTAGCAACGTCCTCTGACACAGTACCTCGGCTTAGTTTGATAAGATAATTCTCCCGTATTATCCTGTCAACCTTTCCAAAGGACATGATATATAAAGGAGTAAAACAACGGTTTGCGATGTTCCTCTGTCATGGTGGAGGTTATAGGTTACTAAGGCAGCCATTTTGGTTTTCGGCCATATGGCAGTGCATTAGCAGTCCCGCTACGTGTCGAGGCAGCTCGATTTATCATAAGGGCGCTGTCATCTTTCACACCCCAGGACCCTGTTCATTCTTCCGCTTCCAAGGCCAGGACCTTGAGGGAATGTCTTACTTTGCTGTTTTTTCTCCCCATTTTTTATGCGTATTGCATATCTGATTTGCTGTGTTTCATTGTCAGGAATCAACCCTAATTAGTACATTTAATAAAAATATTATTAAAGAACTCACATTCGCATGTTGCTCTTGTGTGAGAAAAAAGGGGAGAGAGAGGTTGTTCATTAACCTCCCTGGGCCGACCGATCATTCGCTCTCTCGGCTGTATCTCCCTTCATTCGCTTCTGTGATAGAAGATAAACTGCAGATCGATGTTGTTTTAGCTTGCACCGCTTTCCCTTCATCCTCCTGCGATTGAGTCCGTGCAGTCGAGCAATCCTGCACAGTTGCCAGAAAACGCCAACACGGACTCCTGTCACACCCCAGAGGAGAGCCGTGTCTCAGAGTCTTTGTGTAGCCAAGAAAACCTCTTATCAAACGGGGGTGGGGGGGGGGGGGATTGAGGCAGACGCAGCCGGGCCTTAAACCTTAAACCTCTTTGGACTGGCACTACACACAAAAGCGGGAAAGCAAGCGGAAAATATAAAAAGGTTAGGTGTCATACTTGGAAGAGTTTCCCGCTATTCGGCCATGTTGGTAATCCAGCATGTTTTGCAGCAGGAGGGTTCCCCAGAGCGGCCTTCTGTAAGGAGATTGCATCCGCTCAAGAAGCAAAAAGGGCAACAAATAGATCACATTATAGCCACAGTGTAATTCTCGGTAAAACAAAAACAAAAACAAACAAAAAAAAAAACTTCTCACTGTGATCTCACACACATACACAGGCAGGAGATACGGTTTTGTCTTCAACCGAGTCCACACAAAGTTTGCAGATTGATTTCCCTATAGATTTATTTCTCCACTAAACAGATAAGCGCCACTATTAGCACAATAGCGGCGCCTCTTCTCCCAGCCAAAATAAGCACAACTTCATTGACTCCATCGTTCAACCAATTGAATCAATCTGGTCAGTTCCTTGGCGGGAAAAATGACTTCTTGTGCTTTTTTTTGTGTTAGCCAAACGCTAATGAAACGGCCACAGTAGAGATAACAGAATTAGCTTCCTCCTCTACTCTCTCCACGGCCTCACTCATTTTCAGCTAAACAAGCACGGCTAAGCTAAACAGGCTAAATAGCAAGTAATCATGTTTGGATGTTGGCCCAGTTCATAGGAAGTCAATTAGCTTTATTTAATTAGAAGGTCCTCTCAAGGAGAATATTACTTACTGTGTAGTTAGCTATAAATAAACAGGAGCACTCCTCATTATGGAAAAAGAAATATATATACAGTATACGATCTGGCTAAATTATCAACGTGCTAACGTGTAAAATATGTAGTCGGTTTGTCCGAGCACATATTACAGATTGTGATGATTATTAGATTACAGAAAGTCTTACATGTCAATTTAATGGCTCCGGGGTAACGACTCCCCGGGTTAGATAAGAACGTCAGGGGTCGTTGGGGGAGATACGGAGGTTTGGCAGAACATCCATCTCTTGCTTGATGACCTGAGCACGGAGGGTAATGGGGTTAAATTATGTCTGGGGAAAAGAGTTTTTCATATCGGTATCACTCAGTGATTTCTTCATATGAGCTCTTACAACATTATTAGCTCATTTGTGGTGTGGAAGATGTTCAGAGATGTTCAGTATTTTTAAGGTTTTTACTGAGTCCTGAAAGCGACATAGGCGGAAAAGAAAAACCATTGGATGAAAAAAATGTTATCTAAAAAAAAATTATAATAAAGGCACAGAAAAAATATTAGGGCTTAATAGATTTAAATTCTTTGCGTAAGAATATGCTTTTTTTCCCCAGTGGGAAACCAGAGATATGTGGCTAGCTATTATAGAGAACAGTATCTCACCAGTATAAGCTAGACAGCTAGATTCAAGCTAAAGCTAGCATTATAGAGAACATTATCTAGCCAAAATAAGCTAACTCCAAGTTAAAGGTAGCATTATAGAGAACATTATCAAGGGAATTTAAGCTAGCTCCAAGTTAAAGATAACATTATAAATGCATGTTATCTAACATCGGAAGCCAAAATGGCTCTTAGTAAATGTGACATGTTAGCATATGCTACTGAGTTTCTTTAGAATTCTTTGGATGATTTTGCTGACTTCTTGATTATGCCTAACTTTTTGGAAAAAATAAAATCAGAAACACAAATTATCTAAAACGGTGTTTTAGTGAGACAAAGCTGACAGAAATTTAGCCAACATTACATAGCTAGATGTCTATCAGCTAACAAAAAAGACTAGTTAGATCTGAAATAAACTAAGCTTAATTTAGCCAACATTAGCTATCCGCTAGTTAACTTGTGATGTTTAACGCTAATAATATGACCATGATAATAATCCTAGCAGCCTTTCGTATCGCTAAAAAGATAAAATCTGCTCTTTATTTGAGTCTGTGTCCTCTGTTGCTGCTCTCTCTTTTCACATTAGTCTTTGTCTCTATTTTTCTTTCCTTGCAAAATTCCAGTAAATTTTTCTCTCCTCATTGCAGGAAGCAAGTTTGTCGCTCCCCCGAGCAACACAACATCCATTTGTTGTAATATATTTATTCGGCCAGAAGTCGAAATACAAGCCCATGCTTATTAGCGGAACCGCTAACGGAGCGAGTGTGATAAAGCCTCCTGCCGCGCAGACTCGTGCGCGATATTACTTAATTTATTGATTTTAATGTTTTTGTCAATAACCCTTGTGTTTTAAAAGGCCGCTACGCCAAACACTGTGTCGAGAACACAAATTAATTAGCAATAATTGGTGGTATTTGCTTAGCGTTGCGGCTGGAGGAAACGTTGCTGCTGCTGCCGGCTGCCTGCTTGGGCTGTTAATCAGCAGAGGTGCTGCAGTGAGGCACACTTTAATTTGCATGGTGATTTATAAATGTAATGCCGATTAATCTTTGTCCGTATGTGGATGTGGATGTGGATGTGTGTGTGTGTGTGTGTGTGTGTGTGTGTGTGTGTGTGTGTGTGTGTGTGTGTGTGTGTGTGTGCAGAAAATACCAAACCAGGCAAATCTAATGATCGCAGTGTTTCCCTAAGTGACCAGCTGTTGGTTGCTGTGACTTTGGCAGGTCTTTGAGCGTTTCTGTGTTGACACACTGGTCCCACGGTCACCTGCCTTTCTACCAGATTGAAAAATAAACCAGTCTGTGATTAGATATGGGCATTCTCCCTCATATGGAGAAATGAAAAAAATCATATGGAAAAATAAGAGCTATGACCAGTTGCATTTTTGCATATAGTTTTGCTTTCCAATCCAGTCACTCTCGATTGTCTCTTCAGGATTAGATGCGTCCTTCGAGTTAAGTGAATATTAGAATATTTATTCTAATTCGCATTTATTCCTATGAACCCCATCACTTGTTTCCATAAAAGAGATAAAGCAGTAATAACTCTTTCCTTTATACAAGGTTTGTTCAAATCAAACCAGGACTTTTGGTTGCGCAGTTATGAGAGGCATTTCAGTAGTGTTTGAATAGCAGCAAGGTAGAAACTTTTTTCAGTACACCGGAGCCTTGATCGAACTGCAGGCTTTACGTCTTAAACGCTGGCCTC
Source organism: Clarias macrocephalus (assembly GCA_011419295.1). Classification (NCBI taxonomy): domain Eukaryota; kingdom Metazoa; phylum Chordata; class Actinopteri; order Siluriformes; family Clariidae; genus Clarias; species Clarias macrocephalus. The sequence goes on from JAAGKR010001160.1 coordinate 10,478, forward strand.
CCAGGAACTCCTTTAATGTCCCAAACCTGTTGAAATGGCTTGGAGCGAGGTGGATGTGGCCGTAACTCTCAGCCGAGTTCCTGTAATGTGCAAGCGGTGCAGTGGGCAGGATGAGGTCGCCTTTGGTAATCAAACAAGGCCATTTTTTCCCAGAGTGCGTTCTACTCATTGAATGTTCCCGGGGACAACCGCAAGGGGCTCGGCAGAAACCTCGGCTGGGATGAATATGTACAGGTGTACAGCAGTGATCCGTGTTCGCCTTGACTTTGCTGAGTCTTTGAGGTTCCTTGTCTCAGACGCAGAGAAAGTGAGATAGAAGTTTTCCATAAATCATTGCTATTCCTTTCGCGCGGGAAAAAGCACAGCATCCACGCTGAGGAGCTCTGAAACGCTCTAAATATCACCTGAGGCATTTTGGAGCATGTTGAGAGCGCGGGTTCGCCATGATTGACGTAGCAAACAGCTGGAGGGCGCGGCGTCCTACGGCCAATTAATGTCTTTAACACGGGGGAAGGGAAAAAAAAAGAGGCAGCCCCGGGATTTTCGACGCAAGACTTAAGACTTCAGAAGAAAATAAAAATCCATAAATTCATCAGGATAAGCACTGCGCAAGTCTAAATGAATTATGTTACACGATATGGATGTATTTCTTCATTTATTTATGCTTACAACTTGCATTTCATGTCATCTAATCTCAGAAGTTCAGGCATTTGTGGCTGTTCTGATTAGCATAATGAATCATATATTCACATTTCTAACTTCCTGCAATAAGTCACACAGATTTCATCATTAACACGGGAGAAAAAAAGACCTAAAAGGAAATGAGCGAAGCATCTAAGAAAATAAACAAACGTCTCGTGCGGCGGGTCGACCGCATAGTCCTGAATGCTAGCTGTAGTAGCAGTTAGTATTGTGTAAAACGCTCAGGTTTCATCTCGCTGCTTGCCGATACACGTCCTCGTGGCGTTGGCAGATTAAGTAGGACTATTTGGAGGCGATTGCACCGAGCAAGCAGAGGGTCAGAAATTGATTTCTCATAGCAAAACAGTGCAAATGCACTCGCAAGCTCATTTTGCACTTAGGCGATGCTTTGAGATTTGCGCTCATCGATTCCTAACCTGTGTTGCCGTGCTTCGAGTAGCCAGAGGGCCCAGATGCAGCCTGGCGCAGTTAAATTAGGTCGACTTTGACTCTTTCTTTGATACTTTCGACAATTAGGAAGTCGGCATGGGACCCTTTGCAAAAAAATAAAAATGAAATAAACCAATACAGTTTGAAATGTTTGAAACATTTAAGTCAAACCAGGACTTTTGATTGTGCTGAACACAGTTATGAGAGTAGAAACTCTAACTAGTGCTTGGATACCATCAAGCTAGAAAGTTTTCTCAGCCATGATCGTACTGCCTGCTTCATGTTCGAAACACTGGCCTCCCAGGAACTCCATTAACGGCCCAAACACATGGAAATGGCTTGAAACGAGGTCAGGACTGTACGGCGCATGTGGCAATAACTCCCAGCGTATAATTCCTGAGTTTCTGTAAAGTGTAAGTGGTGTACTGGGTAGGATGAGGTCGTGCATTGTTCTGTGAAAACAATAAGGAAAAAATGCTGAATGTTCACGTGTATGATGCGATCGTTATCCACAGATGTTCGGCCTTTTTTTAAATGTTTGCACTTTTCAAATGTTTTTACTGCAGCTAAGATTCCCCTCACCATACTGTGCTTGCGTCTATAAATTTCAATCAGATGCCTTCATTCACGAGAATTTTTTTACGCAAGTCCCAGTTTGACGCGAACGGCCCTCATACAGTACGTAGGTTTTTAGATGGATTAAATGAACTGTATTACACAAGATTTAACATAAAGTAGTTAGGCTATTTAAGCTGCATTAGCAAAACTACATCTTGCTGCCGGAAATAAAATGTCATTAGTTAAAGGGGAGCTATTAGGGAGGCATTTTAAGATATTCAAATGGATATGTGTGTGTGTGCAAACAAAAAGATATGAGGGAATAACATTTCCTGCTTTTTGTCCTTTTGTCAAGTTTAAACAAGCCAATTAGATTACCCCCCCTAATGTGACCTCACATAAGAGAATCCCATCCCCAGCTATTGGAGGGACGTGACTCCGCACTGACTCATTTTACATAGACACTGAACCTGTGCGTTTGAAGGAGGAGTGAAACAGAAGGAGTTAGAGGAATTAGAAAATGCGTCTGAGGGGTATGTGAAGACATGGGACCTTTAACAAAAGATTTGAGGTTAAACATGGAGATCAAATCGTAGTTTGTGATAACAAAATTTTCCGTCTTGATGCTAATCTAAGTTGTGTCTATGTGTACTGTATAACAAGACGGCATTTAGAAAGGTATCCATGAGGCGTTAATACTTGTGCAGGAGACGGTATTTTATTAATTGTCCCAGATCGATATCAGTTTTTTTCTGTTTTTTTCTTTGGAAGCACATGAAACAGACACCTCTTCACACAAACACACCATGGAGTCTAACCACAACCTCCAGCTCCCCATAACAGCGTTTTACCTGCCACTCCTCTGTATCGAACACCACGTTAAGGTCAGCTAGAGGTTTACAGTTTCCTCTGAAAATACTCAAAGGACCTCTTCGGCTGCTTTGCCCTTTTCCTGTTGCCATTTTATACCGCGTCGTACCTTCTTTCCCAGGACGTGTGATTGATTCGAAACCTAAGATGGCAATTTAGATCACCTCCAGCTCCTAAAGCAGACAGGAATCTTAACAACGGTTAGGATAGTCCTGGTCGCATGACTGGTCCCACTTTAACTACGTGCATGCGTCTGGCGTAAAGTTTTACAGAGCGTGTTTAACAGGATATGAGATGAAATTTGTAAATAGTTTGCACGAGAAGATTGTAAAACCCTAGAATCTGAAATGCCTGACACAGTTTTTATAAGCTTTGAATTACGAGATCAGCTGAGCAAAGGATCACAGCGAACAAATCTGAATGATGAATGCGGGCACAATAAATGGTGGGATAATAAATGCGATCACATCGCCCGCAAAGAATAAACCGGGTGAGTCAGTGGGCATGCTGGAGACAGCTTTGAGCGTATTTACCCTCAATGACGATGTCTCGTGCACGCAATTCAAAGCAGACGTGATTCTGCAGCTTTACCGTTCCCAGTCCACATTTCAACGAATGGTGGCGCAACCCGAGATTTCTTCCGCACTTGGAATAACTGAGGGCCTGCCATGTTGTTTTTGCTCGGTCGGTTTGTGCAAAACATTTCCTCGTCTTGTTTGACTTGGCGTCACATTACACGCCCGAGTGACTACAAAGCACAAACCACACACAGAGTTCAGGAAAAGGCTGCTCGGGTTTACCAGAGACGAATCGTTTCCATGAAAGTTTAACTTCAGCTTGACCGAACCTCCCCCTCCTTCCCTTGATAAACCGTATCCCATTGTGTCCTGTTTGTCTCGTCTCCATGGCCGTAGTGTTCCTTAAAGATTGTCAAGACATTTTAAGAAGATCCTGCACAAGTCCTTCAGAGCATAAGGAACACTTGAACGCTACGTGTAGAACTCTAGAACGCAGTTTCAGTTTATTAAGGAGCATCTAGTACTTTGTAGGAAGCTTGAGAAGGTTTGACCAGTTAAAGAACCCATCGGGGACGCCATTAGAGATTTTGGGTTCCCTTGAAAACCAACCAGTCCGCACCCCAACCGTGATCAAGCCAGACTTTTTCAACTGCCATAGCACTTTTGAATTTAACCCAAATCCTCACCCTTAACGCCTCCCATTTTCTTCGTAATCCAGATTCCGTTTTGGGATTAGTATTTCCAAAGAATCCATCACCTAGGCACCTCTGTAGTCCAACTAGTGACTATGGGGGCCAATGGTATTTATTCCCATTTGTATGACCGTAGGAGGACATTCGGTCAACATTCACACACACATTTACACACTACAGGCAATTTGGTTACACCAATTAACCTAACCTGCATGTCCGGGAGAAAACCGGAGTACCCGGAGGAAACCCACCAAGCATGGAGAGAACATGCAAACTCCGAGGTGGGTATCGAACCCGGAATCCTGGAGGTTAGGCATAGTCTATGTCATATAATATTAATATTCTACAAAACGCTTTTACAATAAACCAAACAAATAAAAAAGTCCAGGTTTTCTTTGGAAATAAGCAAAGTACCTCAAGAGTTCTTTAAAATAAACAAATAAATAAAAAGGGAAGAAGATTGCTCTCTTTTACGCTCTCTCCGGGATTGGAGCTCGGCCATGACAGTCGTAACGCAGTGGCATTTTCCACATGACGCTGCTCATGCAAAATTAATGACGGGAACGTCTCCAAAACAAAGAACCAGAGCGAGTGAGAGAGGGAGATTAGAGAGAGATTTAATTACCCGTATCAAAACAGGAAGAACGGTGCTCCAGGTACCCAATCCTGCCAATTGCTATGCTAACCCAGGTTGTGTGTATGTTTACATCACCCTGGCTACCATACCTTTGGGCGGGATGCGGCTTGGATGTGAAGCGTGTGTGTTTTTCTCGTGTCGGAGAGTGTGTGTTCTCAGCGGGGTGTGTGTAATGTGTGTTTTTTTTTTCCTGCCGGCACTGTTGTCGTCCTCGGCGAGCTCTTTGTCCAAAGCCCTCAGGGCCTGTCAGGAGCTTATCTGTGTAAGATTGGGTTTGTTTAGTGTGTATATGTGTGTGTGTGCGCGCGCACGTGTGAGTGTGTGCAGTCGCCTTTAGATGATGTTTGCCGCGCTGTGCCACTTATCTGATTTCACATCTCACAGAACAGAAACAGTGCAACTGTTGAGCACGGAACACCAACACACATTAACAGACACACACACACACACACACACACACACACACACACACACACACACACACACACACACACACACTTAATTAGGACTCATTATTCAAGTACAATAGAGCATAGAGATCTATGCCAGCTTTTATAACCATTATAATTAATTCTTGGAATTTAGTAGAGGGGATGAAAAAAAGATAAATATTACACACAACACTGCAAGAAGCTTTTCGAGTGGAGGTGTGAGACCGTGCGTGAAGAGGAAAGATACAAAGAACGCTGATGGACTTATGAAAGAAACAGAGATCCAGGCTCTGTGTGGCTCCATACTGATATGTGTAAAAATAGTGCACTAGCTGGAGTGGGCTGTGGTTTAGTCATTTAATGTAACAGGAAGTGAAGTCACACACTTTTTTATTATTATTATTTTTTTTACTTATTATAACTAATTAATATCTTAAAAAAGAAAAATATCTTTAGTAGCCTGTGGTATTTATCCTCTTGAGACCCGAATGTCCTCATATGAGGGCGTGACATTTTCTCCCAACTATATAGTTTAAACTTCATTTTGTGATCTTCGTATGAGGACCATCAATCCTATTGTATTTATTCCCATTCATGCAACCGTGGTAAGACCTCCAGACAACATGCACAGGCAATTAGACTAATCCGCATGTCTTTGCACTGTGGGAGGAAACCGGAACCCGGCGGAAAACTACCAAGTACGGGGAGAACATGCATGAATTGAACCAAGAACCTGGAGGTGCAAGGCGACGGTGCTTACGACTAAGCCACCATATACAAGGACACTCACTCACTCATCATCTATACCGCTGTATTCAGGGTCACAGGGCCTGGAGTCTATCCCAGGAAACTTAGGGCACAAGGCGGGGTGCACCCTGGACAGGGTGCCAATCCATCGCAGGGCACAGACACACAATTTGGGAACGCCATTTAACCTAACTTACATGTTCTTTGGACTGTGGGAGGAAACCGGAGTACCCTGAGGAAACTCACCAAGGACAGGGAGAACATGCAAACTCCACGCACACAGAGACTGAAATCAAACCTGGCCGGGAATCGAACCCGGACCCTGGAGGTGCAAGGCGACAGTGCTAACCACTACACCACCGTGCCGCCCATACAAGGACAAGAATTCTTTCGCCAAACTCCCTTCCGTTCGGTGAAGCAGTGAAAAGAAATTGCAATGTACTGTACATAACAATACAGTCTGGGTCTCAGGAGGTTTATACAGTACTCCTTATTATAAGTATTATACAGTACAACAAAGCTATGAATATTACTTTGGCACATAATTGTGTTTCTTTCTAAAAAAATTGATGCTTGAATGATGACAATTTCAAATCTGATTTAATAGAACTTTATACTTGTTTAGACGCAAGTATGGATTCATTTTCTACATACTAGAACAATACTGGATTTTTTCAAAACTATGAAATAATCATACAGTATGAAATGACAACAGTATTGCAAAGTGCATTTGATGAAACTGGCTCTCATATAGACCTTCGCAGGAAAGCAAGACCAAAACTTACCTCTGCTGCAGAGGAGAAGTTCATTTAGAGTCACCAGCCTCAGAAATCACCAATTAACAACCAGCACCTCAGATTAGAGCCGCTATGAAGGCTTTACAGAACTGATACATCACGATACCAACTGTTCGAAGGAGATTATTACATATTTCGGACACCTCTATCAATGTAGAATGTAGAAATGCCCAAGTTGAAACCTACTATATTACTTTATTTTTAAAGCTTTAAACTTTTAAAGCATAACACAAAACTGGTACGTCGTGACGAGCCAATCACATCGCTTCTTTGTGTCACATGATCAGTGAGGCGATGATACTTCCTCTTTGACGTTAGTGGTTTTAATGCGTTTAAATGTTTTCTGGAGAATGTCGAAGCCGAGAAAGGGTCGTTTCCAGTCTAATAGATTCCTTGTTATAGGACATTATGCGATTTGGATGTTGTTTAAACATAATTAACAAAATGATTTGGGATACTGTAGTGTAAGCACTGTGGTGAAGCAAAGAAATAATCGTACAAAACTTTCAATGTTAACAAGCGATTTGTGTAGAAGAGATATGAGACGCACACACTGTGTGTGGGAAGCTGTTGCATTCCCTGCATTATGTCTCCTATTACTGTAATGTTATAAACCATTGGGACGACCGACACACACTCGATCGGTCAATACACAAACGGACGGCACACAATGTACTGCATAACTGGTTTTTGTGTTGTTTATTATGTTTTCCAATATCTCCCACAATTAAAAAGATTTAGTGTGAAACAAAACTCAATACTTTTTTCCTTGATCTAATTTATTGCTACTACGTTCAGTTTGAAACATGAGTTTACTACAGTTTGATTAAAACTCAACCAACATATGGCAGGCGGATTTATCCAATGCGATTAAATTGTGGGAGGCGGATTTATAGCTTTTTGAAAAAAAAAAAATCACGAAAAAATACTTTGTTTGTTTGCGTTTTAATTTAAACGACTAATTAAGAAAATAAGAGGGAAAAACACTTAACGTTTATAAACACTTAATCAGAAAATGTGCTTTGTGGTCTGTGTGCTAGCTAAATATGTAAATCACAGTCCACGTGTGTAACATTTGCTCTGCGTGTGTGTTTTCCAGAGGACCAGCTTCCTTCTGGATTCCCCACCATAGACATGGGTCCTCAGCTGAAGGTAGTAGAGCGAACGCGCACCGCCACCATGCTGTGTGCCGCGAGCGGGAACCCTGACCCCGACATCTCCTGGTTTAAAGATTTCCTCCCCGTTAACACCAGCAACAACAATGGCAGAATCAAACAGCTCCGATCAGGTAAATTTCCTCATCCCTCTGCCAAAGATTTTGAAACCAGAATTCCATTTTCCTTTCATTCCTGTAATTTTTTTTCTTTCCTTTTTTTTTTTTTTTTTTTTTTTTTTTGGAAACCTTTTTTTTCCTCCTCATCTAGCACTTTTTATTTTATGTAGATAATGGCATAAGTCTATCTATGTTGTGTTATGTGTGTGTGTGTGAGTGCGAGTGAGTGTGGGTGGATGAGTGCGCGTGTTTGGACATCCTTGTGTGTTGCTTTCGAGGCGTCTTTTATTACTTTCTTCAGCGCTTCCATTATTACCCATGACTCACTGCTGTGACTGCACACGTAGCAGGTTTTATATCATCATCCTTATTTTATTTACTTGTACCTTCTACTGCTCCATCGCAGTAAGTGACCAACCATTCCTGTGTCTGTTTCTTTCCTTTTTTTTTTTATGTTCAATTCCTTGTCTAAAATGACTAATTTTCAACATTGGGCTTCATTCAGAACAAAGGAGCTCCTCCCCCTGTCCCCCACCTCCACATGGTTCATGCAGTTTTTGATTATTATATTCATCTAATCTAACGAAGAACAGCGAGTCCATGTGTGACTATTCGAACGCAACCCCAGAGCAAGCTGATTGAAATGGCTGTTATGTGACCGCCGTCCGCGTAACCCTGCGATCACACTAGCAAGTTAAGAAATGCTTGTTTATGTCGGGAAATCTAAATGATTTGTTGGCGAACGTCCCGCCACGTCAATCTCACCTTAAACAGCTCATAGTTATGTATAAAATTGTGACACGGTTTCGAATTTACACATTTCGGAAAGATGAATCTTTCAAATTTGTCAGAAGTTGCGGTAACGTTAATTTGCCAATGTTACGTAAGTATTAGGTTCTGTCGCTAAATGAACAATCCCAATTGCAAATATGACTTCAGAACAATGCTTAGCTCAATAAGGCTCATTTATCTCCAACACGGCCGTGTAATGCTCACGGTGCTCATTAGTCTTGAGTAGGGTTTTCTTTTCTACTAAAAAAAAACTGCAGTTTACCAAAAAAAGTAAATCAGCCGTAAGCGGAATGATTCCTCAAAAAAAGAAGCAGCCATAAGGGGAACGATTCCTGCGTAAAGTCTTTAAAAATGGACTCTATCATTTTAACACCAGAGGTCGGCAACCTACAGTGGTGCCTCAGCATACAAAGTTCTTAAAGCCAAATTTTGTGTTTTGCAAAACACATTTTCCCATAGGAAATAATGTAAATGCAGATAATCCGTTCCAGCCACCCAAAATATTATTTATATATTCATATATCCAGTTTTGCGTATAAAAGTTACCAAAACATTAAGAAAAGGCATGTAAATGAAGTAAAATATGAAATGAATAGACGTTATTAAACTTTACTTAACCTTAATTTATAAATCCTCATGACACCGGCTGCTGTAAAAACAAAACTGAAAGTGGCTCCCTTTTCTTCGTGATAATATTCTTCAATAAATCATGCACAACATGTGAAAAGGAAAAACCCGCAAAGAATATGTAAACTTGCTTCGCTTGGCTTTCGACTGACGCAAACACGTTTTGATTGGCTATCGTAAGTAGGCGTAACTGGAAGTAGGCAAATATCCTGGAAAATGTTACTTCTTAATGCGTTCGTATGCCGAGGTACCACTGCACTCAAATTCTGCAGATTCCCTTAGAGGAATATTACTCAAGTAAAAGTAGAAGTCCTGTTTTTACTTATGTACCTGAGTAAAAGTATAAACATACAGTAACCCCCCCTTCAAATTTACTTAAGTATCAAATTATGATGAGTCATGCTGTTTTTGGCAAATAACACATTACATTACAGTGTTCCTGATTATTTGACAGTAACAACAAAACCCGGTCATTAACCTTAGCCATTCTGAATCGGGGGATTGAAAACGGAGGCAGGTGTTTAAATTCATGGTTTTTATTATAGTACATAGTGGATTACGACCATCAGCTTAGCTTAAACTTTTTATAGTTTTACAGAAAATAACAGAACTTCGAAAGTTAAAAGGCCACGCCCACAATCTGTTCAAGCCACGCCCATATGTGAATGAAAAAAAAAAAAAAAAAAACAGGTTGGTGACACCATCCACTAGGGAGCTTCTAATGTGATCGCGGGGTTGCATTTCCATTGAACCCTTCTCATCAGTTTGGAACCCATGAGCGGATTTCTCGGTGCTAGCGCAGCGGAAGATTTTCCCATAATCCCGTAGCCACAGTAGTGCGTCCGTGTGCTCGTCGTGTCTAGCTTTTCCCCGGGCCCTCGTGAATTCCTTTGCTTTGCTCAGATTCCGCTTCGCTTCTGAACTGCCTGCTTGTGTGATTTTCCTTCTCCTCCCTGCCAAAAAAAAAAAAAAAAAATCTGAGTTTTTTTTAATTATTTTTTTTTAGATACATATTTATTGGCTATGGGGAGATCTATTTCTTAACCCCTAATAATTTGATCTGTGTGACCGCCTGACTCTCTAACGTGTCTTGTCTTCACTAGTCTTGTTTAACTTCCTTTCTCTTGTTGTAAGCAGCACTGTGTGACCTTATGACCCTATTCTTCTTCTTCTTATTATTATTTTTTTTATTCTTGTTCACATGTACGCCTGATTCTTATTCTGATTCTGATTCTGCTGTGCAATAGAGTCTTAAGAATTGAAAGAAAAAAAAAAAGAAAAGAAAAATAATAAAAAATAAAAAAAAACGAAAACCTGTTCCTAAACATAAGGAATATAATCATATTTTCTATGCTGTCTTTCTTCTCTCCGTATTTTTTAAATCTCCAGAGTCTTTTGGTAAGTGCGTAGCTCTGAAGCACACATCACCCCCACTAATGTTTCATGTCTCTCAAAACTCTTATTAAAATGCATGGCATGCATTTTACTAACAGTTAGCACAGATGTACAGTATAGCAGACATACACATTTCTATGAGTATATAAATATATAACCAAGAAAAACACGCACACGCACCTGGTTAAGGACACATAAAACGAAAAGAGCAAAAAAAAAAAAATGTTCTGATGTGTCCCTCCATGTGTGGACGTCCTTTCTCTCACTGACTCACTTCCTTTACTCCAACACCCCCCTTCCTTCTTCCCCCTTCTCCCCGTTTTTTTCAGCACCAATAGTAGTGCTTTGGCCCACACAAAAATTTCTACCTGAAAGTGAATCCAGGTTACAATCAGAGGTTGTCCAAAAACAACAACCACAAATTCTGACGATAAAAGATCCTAACTCCATCTCAACAATTTCGAAATGCCACCTTCCTTGTACTTAACCAATGTAACACCTTCCAATGATAACCTACTTGTTCTTTTGTTTAACCAGTAGAGGAAATCAATCTGTCTCTCTCTGTCTCTCTTTCTGTCTCTCTAATCTTTTCTACAGTACCTACTTATCATTTTTTTTTCTATAACATACTCTGTTTAAAGAAAACTAAACAATCAATCAGACAGAAAAAAAAAAAAAAACACAAACAGCTAATTTGATTCTTCTTCCAAAGCCCCCAGCCTCCTTCCTCTCGTACTAATGCTTCTTCTTTCCAATCTTATTTGCATTCATATTATCCACCCAGGTGGTACTCCAATACGAGGTAAGAGAGCTGAACCGAAGTTCACAGAATGAAAAACAAAACTTCATTCTCGCTGTCCCTCCATCCCGTCCGCCTCCATGTATATGTCTCGTCCCTCCATCCCAACACCCGGAATCATCCCCCTCGTCCCTCGTCCCTCCCCCTCCCTTAAACCCTTAAACACCCCCCTTCTCCATTTCTTTCTTCCCATCGGACCTTTGCGTATCTGCTTTCATTCCTCAATTCATTTCTTTTCATTGATTTCTTTTTTTCTTCTTCTTCCAATTAATAAATTGCGATATGCTTACTGTGACACAAAGAAGCATATCCAGTGGCGTTTTATTAATTTTTTACCTTTTTGTTCGTTGCTTCTATTTCTTATTCTTATCCTTTTTCGTTTTATTTTGTATTATTATTTTTTATTATTATTATTATTATTGCTTTTCGTTCTGTCTTTCTTTTTGGCCATAGCGACTCATGTGTCCCTCTTTTTGTCCAACTAAAACAACCAAACATTTTTCCCCCCTTAGCTGTTCTTGCACACTCGTGCCATGCGATGACGGACTCGCGGACAACTTCTCGCCTATCCTCTGCCACGAGAATTTTTTTTTTTTTTCAAGCAAAAAATAATGTCTATTTATCTTTTTTAATTCTCAATCTCTATGTGCTTTCCTCTACCTGTACCCTTCTCTTTAAAAAAAAAAAAAAAAAGCCCAAACAACCACTTTTTTGATAAAGTTTCTCCGGTGCTTTTTTACTTCTACCACCTATTTTTTCCCTTCTTACTTTTCTTGGGTTGAAGGCTTTCCTTTTTGATGTTTTGATTTTTTTTTTTTTAATTGTTCAGGGTTGGGGAAAAGCTAACAAAAGGTCTGGCAGAGAAACCGAGGTGCCCGTTTTGTGATTTTTCTTTTTTTTTTTTTTTTTTTTCACAACAACTCAGGAGGTGGAGATGTGGTTTGATGCATATATATATTTATATATTTCTATTTACAACAAAGAAAAAAAAACAGTTTTTCCTTTGGTCATGTGACACCACACTGCTGATCCCATTGGTGGATTTTTATGGGTGTCGTTTGTAGCTTTGAACAAGCTATGGCAGTGGTTGGTTGATTTTCTTGTTGGCCATTTTGACCTGAATTTTCACCTCTAACGCACCTACGTTTTATTTTTCAGCTAAGGGTTGACAAAAAAAAAAAAAAAAAAAAAGGTTGTAAGTTGCACTGACATACATTTCTTGACTTTGCATGTCAATCATTTTGGGACAGAGGGTGATGTGATGGTCTGGATGATGTTGAATCTCCTAACACAATTTTTTTAAAGCCCAGGCAGCAAACATCTTTTTTTTTATTTTTATTTTTTTTGTCGCAAACCTTTTTTATTTTTTTTTATTTTTTGGGTTCTTTTTGCGAGTCATGGGCCATCCTTGATTAATCCGAATTTACAATTGACTACGCCAAATTTGCCAACTCAAAAATCTTTTTTTTTTCAATTATTATTATTATTTTTTAAAACTGTCCTCCCTGGTTATGCTGCTTTTGTATACTGTAATCCTTTTTTTCGTTTGATCCATGCTGCCCTGAAGCAGTGTCATTCATCCTCTCCCATGCTGAACAGTCCTGTCAGGTGTTGTATATTGCAGGGCTCTATTCTGTCCCTTCGAATTTTAAATCCTTTTTTTTTTCCCTTTCTTTCTTTTTGTTTCTTTTCTTTTTTTAATATTATACTGGCAATGCTAGCAAATAGCATCCAAGTCATGTTAAAGCAAGAGCTAAAGTGCTTTAGAAACCCTGCAACATGTAGACTGTATGTTCTCCTTTTCCATCAATGTGATTTGTACAGTGTGTTGTAAGAAGAGAATGATCAGTGCGTAATTTGCGGCGCCTCAAACGTCTACTGCAGTGCACGGCTTGAAGAGAAAAAAAAAATCAAGAAAGCCATATTTTATAGGTGTTCAAATTATACACACTGTGCATGTGCTGATATTCCAGTTTAACATCATTGTACAATCTTTTTTTATTATAAGTATATAATAGAACTTCTAATTGGATTAGAATTGAAATTTTGACCAAAAAAAAAAAAAAATTTTTTTTTTTACAGTATGTGCTTAAACTTCTTCGATTGAGTTTGTTTTAAGATATTTTCCAATATGCTTTTATATAAAACAAGCGAATATCAGCACACGCCGAAGTAACCTCGATTTGACCCTCAAATCTCATTGAGACGCCACACAAAAGGCGCTGCATTAGAAATGACGGGGCGTCCGCACGTTTTTACAGCGAGCATCTAAAAAGGTTTGTGACTTTTTTTTCGTTGACGTTTTTTTTTTTTTTTTTCTTCTTCTGTTCTTGTTTTTATGGCTCGGTCCGAATCCAGCAGAAATCAGCAGGTGGCTGATTTTAAAGATTTAATGCATTCAGTCACCTGCAAGAGCAGTTAGTTGTTTTTTGCTTGCTTTCTTTCTTTCTTTCTTTCTTTACATACAGTATATGTTGTACAATACGAAGGAAATACATAAAAGGTCTGGGAAACAGGGATTGTGTGGGGGGACAAAGAAAAAAAAAAAAAAGAAAAGATGATGAACGTTACTTTGTTGCACTGTGAGATTGTGTTCTGCTTAACACCCGAATCTGCTCCATATTCTTTCCCGCCATACAGGAGCGCTGCAGATCGAACAGAGCGAAGAGTCAGACCAAGGAAAGTACGAGTGTGTCGCGACTAATAACGACGGCACGCGCTACTCGGCTCCTGCGAACTTATATGTCCGAGGTAGGAAAGCCCACAGGGACAACTGTGCTGATTGATTACACAGCTAGTGTTACTGTAAAAAAATTATCGAGGGTGTTATCGTAACCTATTGAACAGAAATGGTCAGAATAAATGGATCATTGGAAAGTGCAAAGTTTCCTGACTGCAAATTCTTGTAAGTATATTTGTCGCATTTGATTCTCCTTCGTCGATTTTGTTTGTTTTTCAGTGATCGTTTCTTTATCTTTCTTTCTTTTTTGTTGTTGTTAATTCTCCTGCTTTAATGCCATGATTGCCTGGTGTGACACTAATTACACTGACCCCTAAGCTTGCAACAGGTTTATGGGTTGGACCCATGTTTGTTTCGTTCTTTTTCCTACAGCACGCCGAATCCAACTCTCTTTTTTCTTCCCTTTTTTGCCAACAATGGAGGGGAAAAATATAATTTACTAAGAAACTTTCTATTGATCAAAAATGTTGTTGACGTGAGCATATGCTTAAAGATCTATAAATTTCTTATAAATACGACATCGACCCTTTGACTTTAAGTGAAAAAAAAGCCCAAATTATTATTCTTTATTATTATTATTATTATTATTATTATTATTATTATTATTACTTATGACAAATTCTTTGATATATGCAAAATTGTCAATAATCAATGTTCCTAAATCAAGAAAAAATACTTGATTATATATATTTTATATATTGTACAGCTGAAAACAAATTCTTCCATTTAAAACATATATAATTTTACAGTTACATCCGTATTTAGAACAATAAACATTATCTCTGAGCTTTGTTATTTGTGAATTTTCTTTTTAACTGAAGTAATATTCCAAAGGCTAATTAAATTAAAATTTTCAATTTTAATTAAATGTAAATTTTAAGTATTACATTTATTTCAGTTACTACAGTATATAGTGATATAAAGGAAACAGGCTGTCCTTGCTATGATTTCTATGCAAAAAAAAAAAAAAAACATATTACATTCAAACCATAGTTGATAACATTTAATTTTGAACTACAGATTTTTGAACTACAAAAAGCTTATAAAGATTTGTGCAACAAAATTATTGCCTTTTCTCATTAATACATAAAAACAATTGTTAAAAACATTCCCATATTCGCTGTTTACTAGTTCACAATTTGTTTCAGTTCCCAAAAATCTAGTTATTCATAACAGCATATGTCAAAGGGTTAATGTTGCTTGATTAATTAAGCAAAATCAATCAAATTAATTACATTTCTTGTCTTTATGTAACGCTCAGGATTATGATCTACAACAAATAATACATAAACATAGACCTAAATTATTATGCTAATTGTAAACATTAGATTTTTTTTTCAAATGATTCGATTTATAAGGAACATACTGTATATATATAAATGTGGTTTTGCTGATCCATGGGTTTAAATATCTACTGTCATTTTTGTACTGTAGCTGGATTAGGACTTGTTTTACATTATTATGAGTTAAAATTGTGTTCTGTTTGTTAATAAAGTTATTTGCTTGAATTTTTGAGAAATTTAGACGGTAAGGATATGAAAATCACAGCTACTATACAAGTATAATTTAAATGATAACATACTGTAGGTACATAGCCACATGGTGTATTGTTAATGTAAATCTGCTTACACGGCAAAATCATTACAGTGCTGAATGGACTTCTACTGTCGTTGTTGTTGTTATTGTTGCTTTTGTGCAGCAGCTGGAAATTCTATCATGATAATTCGATTTGTTTGCCATTTAGTACATTATTCTTTAACTGCAATAGCATTAATGGAAAACCTGAACCTAGCATGAGATTGGGGTGTAAACTTAAAAGTCCTTAAAATAGGTTTCAATGGTTTATAACTTATAAAATTAACAGAAACATCTTGATGGATGAAGATGACGGATTTCCAAAGAGTCTATGCAAATATATAGCCAGTCGAGATGTTACTGTATAATACTGTACAGTTAAACTGTAGTTGTCAAGTCAACACTGGTGAATTTGCTGTGTAATATTTTAAAAGCATTTCATTTTTTTTTTCTTTTCTCTAAAGTACATGAGTGTAGCTAGGATTCTCTCCGAAATACCGAATGGCCTTCCTCTAACAGATATGTATGAGTAGCAGTTGTACATGGCCTTTTTACTCTCTCTGTGTTTCCCCTGTTTTTTCTCCTTTTGTCATTTCATTGTGTTCCGCATCACAATTTCCTACATTCCCCAGAGCTGCGAGAAGGTTGGTGTTGTTTTTTTTGTTTGTTTTTTTTTTTTTTTTTTTTACTTTCTAATCGTCTCGTTGTACTGAACTCAGAGAACTCAAAGACATGAAATACATGAAATAGCTGTCTTGAAACTGCCACTACAGCTGTCACCAATACAACTGAATGAGTGAATGCACATGTCTGGCCTCTTTTCCTTTATTTTTCCATTTCTGTTTCTCGTTCCGGTTCCTTATGTATTCTTCTGTCATGGATACGGTCCACTTTATCCCTCTTTTTTTTTTGTTTGTTGTTGTTGTTGTTTTGTTGTCCGTGGTGCTGAATGCACATGGCCTTGGCTGTTATGATTAACCGTCTAAAGAGTGACGCATGTCGAGAGAGAATGTGTGTCGTTCTGCATGGTGAACAGGTGCTGCTCCACCTATGGACCACAAACCCCTGCTAGCTTTGGGTTCTTGACGTCAGTGTTCCTGCTCGGTTCCTTAAATCAGCTCAGGAATTCAACAGAAGCTTCTTCTCACTTTCATCAAATCAGTATACAGTACATCTTTTGAATTATAGCGAAGGAATAGACTCCTGATTCACCATGACCTTGGACATGATGGTGAAGATCAGCTTGTATTAATTATCCATTAATTCTCATGAATGAAGGTATAAAAACCAGTTGACATTTACAGAAAACTGGAAGTACGGAACAATGATGAGACTCTTTGTCTCGGACCCCACTGCAGTCGGTCCCGTGAACATTCGCCACGTGGAACCACATGGGTTGGGAATTATTACCATAGCAATAAGTACATGTACAACCTTAATGTATTTTTGTAAAATAGACATTATATCAATGTATAAATGCATAAAGAATTTTAATTAAAAATGAAACCAAAAATAAATTCAGCAAGATTGTATTAATTTAGAAAAAAAAATCCTATCAGTTCCAACTGGAATTCCATCAGTTTATTAAATGGCCACACATTTTTCTCTATTTATTTAATTTTTTTTAAAATCATAAATGAGAGAAAAAATCCACCCAGTACAGAAACATGACCTCATCAATTCATCAAACAAAGAACGCACCAGAAATGACACCATGATCGAACCCCACCTCTCAGTACACCCTGATTGGTCTTTGGTGATGATGTGATTTTTTTTCCTTCTTTTTTTTTTTTTTTTCCTTGAGCTCCCTCACTCAGAGGACGCTTTAAAACCTCAGCCTCGTTTGTTTTAATGAAAACTGAAGGGCGGTGAATCTCAGCCAAGGCTGTAATCCACCATGCCCAGATCTCCTGCTCCTGGCTCCGTGAAGGATTTTCTCTCCCACACATTTAATGGGCCACTAATGAAAGAATGATGTATGTCGAGCATCATTCGGCCGACTTGACAAATGTAATGGTATTCAAATGAACGGGATAACATTATGTCTTCCGGGAGCGGGCTTCAATAGAATATTAATTAAATATAATAGGAGGGAAAAGTTGTATTTAATAATGCAAGAATTCCTCTGCGGAGAAGCTTGGCATCTTAAGCCGAACAGGTTTCATCAATTGTGCAGGTTTTTTTTATTTTTTTTATTTTTTCATATCTCTCTCATTTCCTTTTCCCTTTTTTCTCTCTAATCCATTTTATTCTTCTCCTCCTTTAATTGCACTCATTCCAACAAACATTTATTAAAAGAAAGAAAGAGTTCATTTTAATGTTTGTTTATTAATGAAGACGAGAATCGAAGTCCCTTCCCGAATATTCAGAGTTAAAGTTCATCCGAACGAAGTCGCTAAGCCGACGCCGGTTTAATTAAAAGTGATTTAGCGATGGGAGGATCTCATTCATTTTCCGTCCGATGAGTCATTCGGTCCTCTCCCACAACACAAGAGCAAACATTCCTGACATTCTCCCACCATTGCGGCCTTGAAAAATATAACACGGAGAGAAAACCTGAAAAAAAAAAAAAAGCAAAGCCAGTTATCTTTCATGAAGCCATTTGGAAAAAGAGGTTTTTACTGTTTACTGAGCAGAAACACTGACGAAATGTGTTTGACTTGAGTCCCCGAGTCTCCTGGCTTGTTCTGCCTGAGCGTCCCCTGTCCTCCTGTGCTCGTAACGATGCTACCGGTGTCTCCTGAATGAGAAGCTCGAACCCGCTTCCTGCCTCTGTCTGATTTCCTATCGTCCTTGTCTACTTGCTTCCCTTCTTTTTTCACCCTCCTCATAACGTTCCGAGCCCTGTCTGGCTCATTTTCCCAGATAATCCTGTTAATTTCCTGTAGCACGTCGCTCCACCTTTCTGCTATTATTGTTCACCTGTTTATTTTATTATCTCTCTTATTGTAACTTCTCATCCTACCTTTTCCGCTCTTAATTTTTTCCTATGATTGTTTTTTTTTTTCTCCCCGAAATTGCCATGTTTACCACGTTTTCATTTTTAATCCATCTTTCTGCTACATATAATTTCTTACAAGACCTCTATCCACTAACTGCCTTTTTACCCCAAGCATTCCCTTCACTCTTTCTCATTTCCCTTTTTTTTATGAAGTGTTTTATGTCTGTCTGATGTGGCAATGTGAGACAGCACATTCCTTCACATCAAATGGAAAAGAACGCAGCATTGAGGTCGAGCATGCCGTCGCTCCTCGAGTTCCCTCCCCGTGTTGTATTTTACATGTGGACTGGAATGGCATGACTTGTGCATATTCATGTGGAAAAACCTAGTCCTCTGCTGGAACCCTGTTAGGAACAGAATTGTGTATGTATGTGTTTGTGTGTGCTTCTTGGCCCTTCCATCAGATCATCAGTGCTAGAGCTGTTCATGAATGGATTGATTAAAATCCCCAACGTTTTAATGATGAGCACGGGTATTGTCCGATCACTGGATGGAAAATAAACCATTAGAATATTACAGTGACTTCGTATGTGAGTTGATCTGGGAAAACCCATCAGATGTTTGATATGGAATTTTGCCAAAGACATACTGTAGGAAGACTATAAAAAGAAGTAAGATCCAGCAAAGAATTGTTTTAATGCCTACGAAACACTTTTTTTTATTTAATTCAATTAAATTCTATTTATATGGCGCTTTTAAAAGTGGTCGTGTCGCAAAGCAGCTTCACAGAATCAAAGGAAAATTAGGGAAATGAGTGTAAATGTGTGAGAATATCAGAATTGTCAGATTGTCCCTTGAGCCTTTTAGAAATCATAACTATAAGCACGTGAGAATAAAAAATAAAAAAAATCCATTCCCGAAGCTTCCTCTTTAGATCATGTCTTCTAAAATCTGGGGATTTTTTGGCTTTGGGATCAAATCCTGGCCAACCAATTCCCCAGGTTAAATATTTGAATTCATTTTTCTCCGTTTGGTCAGTTCAGGAAATTCTATAGAAAATGTTTAGTGTAAAGGGTTTTCCCAGTATCTGACAAAGTTAGTGCATTAGCATTGTTTAAAGTTTCCACTCTATGTCGCTACAGCTCCATATATTATCTTGCAGTTCGCCGGGTTCCACCACGTTTCTCGATCCCGCCCACGGATAACGAAATCATGCCAGGCGGCAGTGTGAACATCACCTGTGTGGCAGTGGGCTCACCCATGCCCTACGTCAAATGGATGCTGGGCTCGGAAGACCTGACCCCGGAGGACGACATGCCCATTGGGCGGAATGTCCTGGAGCTCACGGACGTTCGCCAGTCGGCCAACTACACCTGCGTAGCCATGTCCACGCTGGGTGTCATCGAAGCAGTGGCACAGATTACAGTCAAAGGTGATTGGCTTCAAGCTAGAAAACATTCAGCAGCGTAAAGAAAATATACCAAAGATCCAGCGATAAGGTTGCTAACGCAGTTGTGCTTTATACAGTGTTATGTCCCAAATCTCTGAAGTAGCCAAAACCGTGTATTCCAGTCCGCATGAAATCGCAGAACTACAGAGGACTGTTTAGTCTCTGCAGTAGCCTTTGTTGCTTTACGCAGATAAGGAAGTCGCTTTGTGAAGTTCAAAATATTTATATTCATCCGAAGGAGGACGCGTTCCCGCGCAGCCACACATCCCGCCACCAGACACAATAAAGCAGAATTAGTCACAGTCTTTCCCGGGCTAAGAGTTGTGCTCGCTTTAATGGGTGACGGCCTCCAGAGGAACCACTTCACCCCAAATCTGCTCCCTTACATTATACTGCTGAAATAAAGCCATAAATCATTACAGAGTTCACTTTTTGTTACGTCCAAAATACAATGCTTGTCTTCCAGAGAGACCTTGTCGCCCCCTTTTTTTTTTTTTTTTTTTTTTTTTATCAGCAGGACTCTGCCAAGGCTTTAGGCCTCTTTTTCTGTTTTACATTAGTTGTACAGTGTTCCAGAGCACTGCCTCTGTTTGTCTGGGGTGAAGGGTAACCTTCAGCTAGCACCGCTCTGGGACCAAATGCGAGCTTCATGAATGCTAATAACTGTGTCACCGTTCAACACGTTTAGCCTACAGATGTGCCTCCCGAAGCATTTTATTATTTTTTATTTTTTTGCATAATGTTAATGTAATTAGAAATCATAATTACTGAAATTAATTAGTTTTTATAATTTAACAGTAAGATGTTCCCTTTGTGTTTTACAGTACAAGCACCTATACCATATATGTGACTATATAATGTGCTGATTATTATTATTAGTATTTTAATTTTTTTATTTTAATTTTTGTTTGTTTTACTATCTAATTAAAGTTTATGTTTTATTTAGTTTTGTTTATCTGGAAACAAGCTTTAAAACCAACCTAGCTGAAGATCTAGAATTAGCGTTTGTCCTTAACCTGTAGAGTTCGCCAACTTAGTTCTAGTATGGCCCCTTAAACAAGGACCTCAATGCTGAACTTCTCAAAGATTTAAGTATTTTAGTTTCTTCTTCAGTTCTACAGTTAAAACCACATGAGCACATAATATAACTTAGCATTTTATTTTTCATTCTAGCTTTACCCAAGCCTCCAGGTGTTCCCGTGGTAACAGAGCGCACAGCAACCAGCATTACCCTCACATGGGATTCTGGGAACCCAGAGCCAGTTTCCTATTACATCATTCAACACAAGTCGAAATATTCGGAAGACTTGTATAAAGAGATCGATGGTGTAGCCACCACTCGCTACAGTGTGGGCGGCTTGAGTCCGTACTCCGATTACGAATTCCGCGTGGTCGCGGTGAACAACATCGGTCGTGGACCCTCGAGCGAAGCTATAGAGGCCAAAACTGCTGAGCAGGCACCCAGCACGGCTCCTCGCCAAGTCAGAGGCCGCATGCTAAGTGCTACAACAGCCATCATCCACTGGGAAGAACCCGAGGAGGCGAACGGTCAGATCATGGGCTACAGGGTGTACTACACTATGGATCCAAGTCAGCACGTCAATCAGTGGGAGAAACAGATTGTCCGGAATGCTAACTTCCTCACCATTCAGGGCTTGACGCCTAATAAGACGTATTATATCAAAGTTTTGGCGTACACTTCTGTAGGAGATGGACCTCTCTCATCTGATCTGCAGATCATAGCCAAGACTGGAGGTTTGTATCACTCTCTGTTTTTTATTTATTTATTTAATTATGAATTAAATAAATTATTTGTAACAACGACACTTAAAAATTATGGACAACCATAATCTCTGACGTCTGATTATTTTAGTATGCAGCACAGACCTACCCCTTTATAAAGCATAATGCTGTAAAATGATAATAGAGAGCCTCATTAACTCATAGAAATATAATTCAGCTTGTTTCTCTCGACTCTCTTTGTGTCGACTTAACTTGATTTTGGTCATTTCACATACAATACCAGTCAAAAGTTTGGACACACCTTCTAACTACTGGTCTTTCATGATTTTCTTTCACAACATCAATAATCGTCTTCAAACAGCTGGTCATGAGATGTTTATGCTACTTATCCCATGGAAAACTTTCATAATGGCTCTAATGTGAAGTGCTGGTTGTTAATTGGTGATTTCTGAGTCTGGTAACTCTAAATGAATTTCTCCTCTGCAGCAGAGGTTCATTTTGGTCTTGCTTTCCTGGGAAGGTCTTCATGAGTTTCTTCATGGTGCTTGATGGATTTCTCAAATGCACTTGACACAATACTGTTCTTGCAAGAACTGTCCCACAACAGCTGACCTTAATGTCTTAAAATAAGAACTGACTTGTTGTTTCGTAGTTTTGAAACATCTCCAGTATTGTTCTGGAATGTATAAAATAAATCCAAACTTGTGTCCAAACTTTTGACTGGTACTGCAAGTAATTAGATAGAATAGGAAGCAGCTGTGATGATTTTGGCATTGGTGTTCTGTAACAACTGAAATTCAAAACTGTTCGATCCGTAGTTCCGTCTCAGCCAACAGACTTTAAAGCTGAAGCCAAATCCGAGACGAGTATCCTGCTGTCGTGGGTCGCTCCTCCACAGAGCGGACAGGACAGTCAAATCACCGGATACGAACTGCTTTACAAGAGAAAGGACGAGAAGGAGGAGGTGAGATCTTGGTGGCGTGTTTGACAGGCAACGGCTGGAGTACCTGCAATGACAGGGCCAAATAATGACACGATATGGCCAAACTGTCTGTTTACCTTATGCCCATATACAGCCAGATCTAGAACTGTTGGCACGCTTCATGAAAATGAGCATAAATTAACATTATTTGTTGAAGGCTATTCTGTCTGATATCTCTTTCATCTCTTTGGCTTAAATATCCTGCTATGTGGTGAAATTGACAATGCCATCGATTTTCATGAGTCCTCAAACTACAAGGTTGTTGCAGGTTGCCTGTTGAAAGCAATGAGCAAAACATTTTGTTTAGGTCGCATTCAACAGTTATAATTGTAATTCCAGTCAAGACTTGCATTATTATTATTTTTATATAATATATAATATATATATTTTTTAATTGCCACAAGTATGTCCATCGTATGTTCCGTAAAATCACAATTTGCTGCTTTGCAATCAGGGACAACCTAAACATGTCTGATAAACCAGCGTCCGTGTTGATGCTGTAGTCTATGTACTCAAATATAATGGTTTTGCTCTTGCAGAAACGTGTGAGCTTTGAACCCACCACCACCTACCTCCTGAAGGATCTGAGGCCCTTCACCACCTACACTTTTCAGCTGGCAGCCCGGAGCAGGCATGGCACCGGTGCCTACACCAATGAGATCTCAGCAGAAACACCACAGACACGTAGGTCCTCTTCCAAACTCCCGACTCAGAAGCCTTCCATTTTCCCAAGCATTTGTTTACAATGGTTGGTATCTAACCTTTTTTATTCATTAAAAAGGCCTTGATAGGAAAAGGTTTGGGAAAATGGAACCGCTTGGAAAATTTCAGGCCCATATTTGATGTTAATGTGCCCACCCAAAGGACAATCTTGTATGGGCACTGAAACTGGTCAATAAAGTCAATCGACAAGGTCATTTGTTTCAGGAAACCACGACCTCTTGGATATGAAAAAAAAAAAAGTTTTGGAGAAACATAAAACATAGAATGAAGCTGTTCCTTACTATAACAGTCCGGAAGGTCTTTGTGGGAGAGACTGATATGCCGTGCCTTGTCTATTGACTTTATTATTTTTTTTGTCAGGCATAATTCTCCCCTGTGTTTGCATTTGCACTTTCAACAAATGACTTCTATTAGAATTGTTCTTAGACAATGGTTTCCTAACCAATTTGAGATCATGAAACACTGTCGAAAGCTCAAATGCAACTTTGAACACTTGAAGCAGAAGCCTTCGAGATTTCCATTCAATAACAGACCTCACATTTATCATTCATTTATTTAAATTGAGTTATAGCTAAATGTATGATTGGCACTTTTATCAAACTTTCTCAAATTGAGCTTCGGGCGATTTGACGAGCGCTTATTAAAAGCTCTGCCGGTAAAATAAAAGAGACAAGGAAACTTAATTTTGTGTTTCACAGTGCCATTTTTTTTTTTTGTCTTGTAAAGACTATTTAAATACATGTGAGGTCTTTTGAAGAAGTAATGAGGGTGTAGATCAGGTAAGTATCAGTCCAGAAGTCCAGTCTCTCAGATGTTGGGAAGTAAATTGATGAGCCTGTTCTTGGGGGAGAGTAAGGAAAAGTTTGTCTGCATGTTACAGTCTAGGAGTTTAAACTTCATGTTTTCTTGGATCAATCAGGCTTTTACCTCAAACCAACAGGCATCGGAAAGGTTGGTGAGCGATGCAACATTACGATTCTGCTAGAGCTGACACATCAACCTTTACTTATTTGGATTGATGGTAACTGCTTGGAGTATATAATGCAGGGATGGGCTTTACACAGACAGCTGATTTTGAAAGGTTTCTTTTTTTTCAGATTAGTCTTATTATTTAGAGATTATGTAAATAAAATTGACATTTACAGTATGCATTAGTGTAGTACTGTACGTAGCCTAGGTAGCTTTACAAATGTACGTTCTATGTTGTGACGGTTTCCATTTGGCCCTCTAGTCTCACCATGTGTATTTTATGTTCATGAATTTATTCTGTTGATCTCCATTGAGATGTTTTTTTTTTCATATCTTTTCATCTTTTTTTATGAGACCCCATTAATTGAGAAATATTTATTTTAAAACCTTTACGTTGGTCCATGTGATCCATCCTCATTTTTTTGTCCTTTTTATGTTTCCTTTTTCTTTTATGTTTCGTTTGTTCATCCCCACCACCACCACCACCACCACCTCCACCAACATCATATTTATTCCAACCACAAAAACTAAACACAACAACAAATCCTGCTAATCCTACAACCGAACCTGGAAATCAATTGAACCAAACTCGAAACAACCAATCACATCATACGATCTTTCCGGAACGGATCCCCTCCACCAGAGCCCTCAGCCCCGCCTCAGGAGGTTACATGTTTTAGTTCTAGTTCCACCAGTATTCTGGTAAGTTGGAAACCACCACCTGTGGAGCTCCAGAATGGAATCATTATCAAATACACCATTCAGTATGCCGCTACAGAGGGTGAAGACACCACGGTCCAGGAGATCAAGGAAATTCTTCCAGAAAAGTCACGATACCTCCTGGAAAACTTGGAAAAATGGACGGAATACCGCGTGACAGTTACAGCTCATACAGATGTTGGACCAGGACCGGAAAGCCTCCCACAACTCGTCCGTACGGAGGAGGATGGTATGTTTTGCCCAAAACGCTCTGCCCTTTTGCTAATCTGTCCCCCTATCCCTGAATCTTTTCACACTTGCATTTGGCAGACTTTTTACCCAAGCCACCTTTAAACCCCCCGATTCACTTTTCTTTCTGCTTTTGCTTAAAAGAATAGGGCGATTTTATTTCACAACTAATCCCATTAACCTAAATTATTTCTGATGCTTCTGCTCACTGTACTGACATTTTCACAGTACCAAAGCAATTTTTTTCTCTTTTTCTTTTTTTTTCCCAGAATTTTTGATTATTTTTTTTTCTGCTTCTAAAACAAGACAATTTCAACACGGCTTTTTCTTTCCAAGAACCCCAGGCCTAAAGCTTCCAACAGTCCCAACTGTCAGTTTTTCACACTTTTTTAAAAATCAGCATTTAACATTTATTTTTGGATTTTTCTTTTTCTTTTTGAACAAAAGATCTTTGTTATTTGCTGTTCCACTTTTTTGTCCAATATTTTTCAAACTTTTTCAAGCAAAAAAACAAAATGGACAGTAAGGGGCAAAGAAAAACAAAGGAAGTCTTTATTTTTCACCAATGGCCCATATGACATTTTTTTTCTCTATCTCAATTTTTTTATTTCTTTTTCAACACATTCAAGCCAAACTCTTTCTGGGTACTTCAAAACATTGAAGAACCCCCTTTGGCTTATTTTTATATATATTTTACCATTTTTACTCCATATTTTGAGTCCACAAAATTCATTTTTTAATGTCTTCCAAAAAAAAAAAAAAAAAAAAGAAACAAAAAATGAGGTCACATTTACGACCTGTTTTTGGGGTTGTTTTTTAATTTTTATTTTTCTACTTGCCAATGTTGAAACATAGGTGTCGTGCAAAAGCTTTGTAACAGTAGATTTTTATTCACCCCGCCATGCTCATGGGAGTTGTCCAGTCAGGGAGAAAAGGGTCTGCTGTAATGTTGACCCTTTTGTTTTTTTATCCCATGATTCCTTCAGTTCCCAGTGGCCCGCCTCGTAAAGTCGAGGTGGAGGCTGTCAACTCCACGTCTGTTAAAGTGCTGTGGCGATCCCCGGTGCTCAACAGACAGCACGGGCAAATTCGCGGCTACCAGGTGCACTATGTCAGGATGCTTAATGGGGAACCAGTGGGCCATTCTGCCATCAAGGACATCTTGATTGATGATGAGGATCAGGTAGGCAAACACCTGCACATCACACTGTCATGTGGAATTTTTTATTTTTTTTTTTCCCCGAATGTGGCCATTTATGACTTAAACAGCTTTGCATAACCCATGCATTCAGCAGCTCCTGTTATGGCGTAGTGATGTCATCAGGAGCTGTCGAAGGATAATATAAAATTAAATTTGGAATCTTCTTCTTTTTGTTAGATGTACAGTATATGTTTAATAACATAGATGACAGAACCAATACATTTTCTCATTACAAATTCTTGCATGGTATCTACATGTATGGGTTTAATTTAGAAAATACTGATGAAATCTGCCTATACTCATCCATCTAAAGGAGTTGCTGTAGGGTTTATCTGACTGAAGCAGTCTGTATGTGTATCAGTCTGCAGTCTGTATCAGTCTGTATCACTTCTTTCACCACTCGTATATTAATAACATATTGTAAACTGTCATTCAGGTATATGCCAATGGAAATGCCTCTTTCTTTCTTTCTTTCTTTCTTTCTTTCTTTCTTTCTTTTTTTCTTTCTTTCTTTCTTTCTTTCTTTCTTTCATCTGTATTAAATCTTACCCATGTAAGTCAGCATCTAATATTTCTCTCTCCCCATCTCTCTTTTCACACTCAAAGATTATCCGGTCGGAGCATGATGATTCGACTGAACATGTGAGTATTTTTAAAACTACAGTACATATCAATTCTGTTAATTCTAATGCCTTATATATATTCTTTACACATTATCATCTTCCAGGCAAAAGCAAGCTGAAAGGCGTGTAAAAGCACAGAGGGTTATTGTAAAGACTGCATTTCAAATTATTTGTATTTGTTGAATGTTCTGAACAAACAATTATAGTGCGAATCAATGCGGTTACTGTAGTCCATTCAGCAATATGAACCCCCCTTTTTTTTTTTTTTTTTTTTTTTTTCAAAATGACAAAAGCCCAGTAATAGTAGTGCATATTAGTTTCTGTATTAGCATTCATGGTATTCCTAGTACATTAAGTCTTTATTTTATGTGTTAAAATGCTTATTGTGTTCCTGAATTGTCCATGATTGTTTATTGTCGCTCTATTATTCCGTTCCACGCTATTTCATTAGGAGTTTAAGATTGCTTTTTTTTCCCCCTTTTTTTTCCCTCTGCAGAATATGATCCTGACAGATTTGCAGGCAGAAACTACTTATTCGGTTACAGTGGCTGCCTATACGACGAAAGGTGACGGAGCTCGCAGTAAGCCCAAAGTGGTCACAACCATGGGTGCAGGTAGGAGATTAAATGGGTTACCCTGTGAAATGGCTTGAGATCATGCAATCGCAGCATACAAATAAGCAGAATAAATTGTTTCCCATTCCCGCGGCTAAAAGTGAATAGGAACAATTGCTCCTTCAATTAAGGTAGCAATTGTAATTCCGCTCACTTGTTGATTTGACTTTTGGAATACTCGCGGTGATTAACGGAATGGTAATGAAATCGCGTTTTAGAAATGGCCCGACAAAGAGAGAAATTGTTAAACAAATTATCCCAACGTACTACTTTTATTACTAATTGTTGTTAACTATATATCTGAATGAACACATGTACAGTACAATACATCAAGGTGTGTTTTATTCCGAAGGCAGCTGACTTTGTTACAGCATCGTTAACAAGGCACAGTGAAGTTATGTCAAATTAACTACATAAGCTGTCTTGCAATAACCTATGTTGGAATGACTTCTAACAATTCACAAAGCACTTTACATCGATCAGCCATAACATTAAGATTGATTACCAATTATATACCATTAAACTGGTGAAAGGATCATGGGCACCCATTGCTCATTCATGCCTGTGGTTAGCTAAGGCTCGCCCGTCAGGCCCGATCCCATGGAAAAGCTAATGATACAGAAGTTGTTGAAAAAGTAAATGCTGGCTATGATAGAAAGGTATCAGAACATCCAGTCCACCACAGCTTGCAGCGTTAGGGGCTTAATCCAGCCTCCGCATCAAAATCTCATCAAATCTCAAGCCATGGGATGTGCTGGATAACCAAGTCTGATCCGTGGATGCCCCACCTTGCAATATGCAGCATTTAAAGGATCTGCAGGTAACATCCTGGTGCCTGATACTACAGCACTGCCTTAAGGGGTCAGGACTGTTTTGGTAGCACAAGGGGAATGTGCACAATATTGTTCTTCATGGTTTATGCTTTTAATGGTTGATCGGTGTACTTATATTGCCTAAACTTAGAAGGGTGTCCTCAAGAATCCTGCCTCAGTGCTTCAGCCTGGGATACTCCTTACCTTGTTAACACACAAATGGTGCCCAGGCATACAACCTACAGTACAATACCTAGAAAGCTGCGTTCTAAATAAAACACATTGTTAGAGCCTATTTAAATATTTCATTCAGTCTGCACTCACCTACATTTCTGTTTTATTTTCTGGCAGTCCCAGAGAAGCCACGTCTGATGGTCAGTCCCACTAACATGGGCACGGCTTTGCTCCAGTGGCACCCACCGCCCAATACACACGGGCCACTGCAGGGCTACCGGCTCCGCTTTGGACGCAAAGATGTCGAGCCCCTGACGGTCATCGAGTTCCCCGAGCGAGAGAACCACTACACCACCAAAGAAATTCACAAGGGAGCAACCTATATTTTCCGCCTCTCAGCTCGCAACAAGGTGGGCTTTGGTGAAGAAACAGTTAAAGAGATCACAACCTCTGAGGACACTCCCTCTGGTTTCCCACAAGGCATCATGGCTGTAAGTGCCACCACAACTACCATTCAGGTCACCTGGCAGCCCGTGCTACTGGCAGAACGGAATGGTGTCATTATTAAATACGCCCTGCAATACAAAGACATCAACAGTCCCAGGAGTCCGTCTGAACTTTTCATCACTGCTCCAGAGTCCAGCGTAAACCTGGATGGTCTTAGAGCTGACACAACTTACGATATCAAAATGTGTGCCTTCACCAGCAAGGGCCCTGGGCCTTATAGCCCTAGCATCCAGTTCAGAACTCAACCGCTCGATCAAGGTAGGAGGACCACACCAACCCTCGCAACACGCAACGATTCAACCTCCGATCAACCAGGTTCTTCTTCCAACTTTACCCCCATTCCACAAGCAAGCAGTGGATTTCAGAAGGAGAGTGCAGCTAGTTTCTGGGGCTATCCTGTATCCTAAATTCCTTGTGTAACATAAGAGCTAGGTTCAAAAGGGTAGAAATCTTTGAGCCAGGGGTTGCTGCTGAGTAAATAAAAGGTAAGGTGAAAGTACTGGGCTAGTCCTTTGTAAAAGGAAGAGAGGGATAACAAGGTAAGGTTGTAGTGTGTGGCAACTCCTCTGAAAGCAACAGGCAGAGCAGAACAATTTGTGCTAGCCATGTTTGTCTAAATCTTCTACTCCACCTTTCTTTTAGCAGTGTTTGCAAAAAATTTTCATGTGAAAGCTGCCATGAAGACCTCAGTGCTGCTTACCTGGGAGATTCCAGACAACTACAATCCCGCCCAACCATTCACTGTAAGAAAATACTATATATTGCTGCTTTTAATATATACAGTATATGAGTGCACTGAGAATAATTAGCATCAGAGTTCCACTATGTAGCCAACAGTTTGTAGATATCTGACCATAACCCTTATACTGTATGTTGCTTGTTGAGCAACGCATTTTAGGTTTAGTTATAATAACCTGCACTAATCTGGAAAAAAAATTACCAATAGATTGTGTAGCTTGGCTGTGGGGTTTTGTGCTCATTCAGCCACATGAGCTTTAGTGAGATCAGGCACTGATATCAGGTAAGGTGGCTCCAGTTCCAGTTGATCGCAGAGTTGTTCAGGGGGTTAATGTGGAAGCCATCAGGTTCCTCCAGTCCAAATCTGATAGTAACTACATGGACCTCACTTCGAGCACAGGGATACTATTATACTATTATAGGTTTGAGACTCTAAGGACATTTCCACATTAGGCTGGATTGATTTGTACCGTGCCCAGGAACGATTTCTCCGCCCTACCCTGTCCGCCGCTGGCCAGCGTTCACACTGTTTTTCGTTCTCTATTCTTGAGTACACTTGTCTATTTACACTCTCCGTTACAGCAGGTAGCAGTATGTGCTTACTTGGTTTATGAGCCACCATTTAACACAAGAGAAAAAGAGAACAAGAAATGTAAGTGTTGCAGTATGCCTAATATTATTGATATTTTGGGAAAAATGTCAATGTGCCTTTCTACTTTATCAGCTATGGCTATGTCTGTCAAAGGATGAGATTTCGGAGGGGACTGATGCCACTGATGACTGTGTGAAACCACCTTTTCAAGTGGACTTGGGCATGCTTTCCGAGCCTGGGACGACTGTAAATTAACCAGATTTGGGGCCATGTGTTCTTAGAAGTAATTGCTGGAAATGTCCTTAGTTCCTGTGAAAGAAAATGTTAACGCTTCACGATGTTAGGGCATTCTAGACAGTTGCGTGTTTCCATCCTTGTGGCAACAGTTTTGGGAAAAGCCACATATGGCTATGAGAGTCGTGCATTCACATATTTTATCCATATTGCGTATTAACGATTAGGTAACCTTGATTGTCTGGACCACTTCGTTCTGTTTTTGATTTAAAAGGTTTGGCTAGAATTCTGGTCTGAACAAGGCGTGTGGTACTTGTCTTTGTAGATTCTGTATGATAATGGCCAGAGCGTAGAAGTGGATGGGAAACTCACCCAGAAGTTAATCACAAATCTACAACCGGAGACGCAATACTCTTTCCTCTTGACCAACCGGGGGACCAGCGCTGGGGGTCTGCAGCACCGCGTCTCCACCATGACTGCCCCAGACATACTGCGCACCAAACCCTACTTAATCGGCAAGACCAACTCGGACGGCATGGTCACTGTGGAGCTGCCCTCTGTGCATACAAATGAGAAAGTCAAGTGAGTTCTCCTTCCCTTCCTGTTTCTTCAGTTCTCCTCTGTCGTTCTTTGATCCTAACATTGTTTTGTCAATTCCTTGTCCATGCCTAAGTCAAATAGTCAGCTATTAGCTTCGATCAGGGCACCGTTCTGGTTTTTCCTGGCGTGCGCTAACATTAGTGCAGCCAGCCCACTCCTTCTACCCTTGGCATAGCGTTTATCTTCATCCCTGTTTTCTTCTTGGGAAAGCCCTCCTCATTTCCAGCAGACAGCTGCTAGATCCAGAGCCAGAGAAACCCGTCTTTATCGTTTAAGTGCTAGCCAAGGTTTATTGACAGCTACAAAATTAGACTGTGTTTATTTGCTAATAAGAAGTCCAGGATTATTATTATGCGCTCTGTCTTTTATCGAAAGTCTTTAATCCAGGGCTGTTTGAAGATGAATGGGTAACGACGTATTCAAATTGATTAGCTAATCTTGATCAGCGGTGTGTTTTTCTCTAAAGCAAGCCCTCGATTCCTTTCTGACTAAACTTCTTAGAGTGCTGCAAATGAATTTAGAATCATCGTCAAAAGGATTTTTTTTAAAAAATATATTTATATATATAATTTATTTTTAAGTGGAGTATTGTCATATGAGTAAGTGAGTATTTGTCATATATGCTTGTCTCTCTGAAGGGGATACTACATCGTGGTGGTCCCTCTGAAGAAACAGCGGCCCGGGAAGTTCATTAAACCCTGGGACAGCCCAGACGAGATGAACCTGGAGGAGGTAGGAATAATATCCCCCGGAGTTCAGATGCAGGGTATTTCCAGGGTCACCCTAGCAACAGCGGCTCTTCCCTCCGCCTCTTCCGTCCAAACAAGTTAGCGCAACGCCGCAACATCAGAGCGCCGAGATCTGAGACGTCGATGACAGCTGCACTCGAGCTACAGAAAAGCGGCAGAGACAAAGAGAGAGCTCTGCACTCTTAGCCCAGTCATTCCATCTTTCCGCCTCTGCTGCCCACATTTTGGAGAGCAGCGAGCAAGGCCACATTCATATGCAAATGGCTCCTGATAGGCTAATGGGCACAGCGCGAGCACTAACACCATAATGTGTTACCTCTTCTTTTGAAGTGCAGACGCTCATGATTAAGAGAGGGAGAGAAAGAGAGAATAAAAGAGAGGCAGCGCGGGAGGAAATATTATCGACATGTTGCACGCACTGTGGCGTATTGTTTAAGACAGGAATAAATATTTCTACAGCGCATTAACACACTGAAGAAGCTTCAAAGCCCGATGGAACATATCACATAATAAAATCCTGTTTTATTTATATGTGCACATTTGTTGTCGTCAGAACATGACGGTTATATCCATTAGGGCTGTTGTACACACCTTTTGTCTAGACGTGTCAGCCAGACCGGGTAGACGATGTGAATTTTAACATATATTTGAAAGATATCCTTTCAAAAGTAGGTTGTGGTTGTGCTTGTATATACTGGTTAACATGTTAAGCTAAAAAAAAAAAAAAAAAAACATGATGTGACTCAACCTTTCAAGGGCGTGTTCACACACAATTTATTTCTCTGTCAATATTTGCACTCACAAATATTTTGAAAGTTGGCCCAAGGGCAGAGGGATTGAGCGCGTTGTGACGGGTCAGGCAGTGAAGATTGAAGACATTATCACACTGTCCGTGTGCCTTAGAGCTAAAGGCTGCACACACACACACACATACAGAGAAAGAGAGGGAGAGAGTTCATTTTTGTTTCTTTGTTGTGTCATATAATCTCTTTTTTATTTCAGTGCTAGCTTTTCCAAAATGTGTATTCAAGTATAAAAAGGTCAGTTTGCAGACAGGTTAAAATAATATATATATATATATATAAAAAAGGAAGAACGTGAAGGGAAGGAAGGAAAACTATGGCAGGAAGGATGCATAACTAGAAGGAAGGGAATGGAATTGAAAGGGAAAATGAAAAGGGGAGGAAGGAAAGAAAAGGAAAGAAGGAAGAGTAGAGAGAAAGAATGAAAAAAATAATGAAAGAAAGGAACAAAAAAGGTAGAAAGAAAATGGGAAAAAATGAGTGGATTTGACAAAAGGAGAGAAAGAAACATAAGAACGAATGGAAGGAAGGAGCGGAGGGCGAGAATAAAATTGGGGAAGGATAGAATGATGGAAAGAAGAAGGAAGGAATGAATAGAGGTTTAAAGGAAGAAGGGAATACAATGGAAGGAAAGACAAAAGACGAAAGGAAGAAGATGAACGGGAGAGGTAAGGAGCAAAGGAAGAGAGAGAAATGAAAAGAGAGAAAGGATGGAGGGAAAGAATGGAATAAATTAGCGGGAAGAATTGAAGTGGGGAAGCAGGGAAGGAAATGAAAGGATGGGGAAAAAAAAGAATGAAGGAAGAACAAATGGAAAAAAGACTCATAATGGACGGGAGAAATAAAGATAATGATGAGGAGAAAAAGGAATGAAAGGAATCAGGATGAAGAAAGTCAAATGTAAAATCATTTACGTTAAACTTTCTCACTTAAAAGTGTAAAAAGTTATCGTTGGACCACAAGCTGATCGTTTTTTTCTCGCTGTGGCTAAAAGCGTCTACAGAGGAATAAATATAACCTCGGGTTATTTATGGACGTACAGTACGGATACGCTTGCGTCGGGTTCCTGTCAGCTCTTTTTTTTTTAATCTTCCATCATTAGCTTCTGAGAGAGATAAACCGGACGAGTGGAGGTGTGCGATTCCGAAGACAGGCTGAACCCAAACCCTACATCGCCGCCTCCTTCAAAGAGCTTCCTACCGAGTTCACCCTGGGAGACAACAAGATGTACGGAGACTTCGAGAACAAGCAGCTGCTCAACGGACACGAATACATCTTCTTTGTTCTCGCCGTGTTGGAGATGTCCGAAAATGTGAGTTATTTCCATATCCGCCCCCATCTTCATTTTATTTATTTTTTTTTCCCCGTTATTGTTGTTTCTGTTTCTTCGACTGGCAGCGGAAATTGACTGATAAACTCCTTCGTCATGCGTTCGCTCTCTGTTTCTGGGGGAATTTCTTTCGACTTCTGGCTCAGCTGACTCGAAGAAATTGGTTTTGCGTTTGTTAAAGATTTGCACGTTTCACTCAGATGAGAGAATCCTCAGAGTGTGTGTGTGTGTGTGTGTGTGTGTGTGTGTGTGTGTGTGTGTGTATATATATATATATATATATATATATATATATATGCTTGCCCAGAGAGGGTGTATTAATATCTTTGTGGGGACATTGAACCTTGTTGGGACATTCTTACACTATTTTTTTTTTCTGAGACGAATACATTTCAAGAATATTAAAAGGTGTACTAAGGTATATTTCCATGTAAAGGTGGCAACATTTTTATGCTGATTATTTTTTTGCATTATTAATAACATCAGTTGAAGGTCCTCATAAGGATATTAATAGTAATGAAAATGTGTGTGTGTGAATTAAAACTTGCCAAACTTGGCAGGCAGGCAGTGGAGGCCCCAGAGGACTGTCAGTCTCAGGAATGCCTAGATAACTGCCTTCTCTTTAATAGCACCAGATACACGGGATGTCTTATCTACTCCGCTGCAGTATGTGTGAAAGAATGTGTGTGTGAGAGAGGAAAAGAGAGAGAGAGAGAGAGTGAGAGAGAGTGAGAGAGAGTGAGAGAGCGCTCTCGCAAACCCATAGCCATTTGTATTTGATGAGCAGTATTTTTAATTCAGCCTTGTAGTTGCTTTGCTGGTGCTGAAGTCAGTAAAAGAGTGAAGTAAAGAGAAAGACAGAGTGAGAAATAAAGAACGAGATATTATTTCGTTCATTTTGACCTTATTTTGACAGTCTCTAGCTTTCTTTTTTTTTTTCTTTCGTCATGCAACGAGGTTTGGCGTTGTGCGACGGTTTTGTTAGAACGTTATATAACGAGATAAAGATTTAAAGATGTAAATTGTCTTGATGTTTCTATTTAGCTCTTGAATTATGGACGGCGAAATTATTTGCGCAGCTAATTGTGTGCGTTATGGAAACCGCTGAGCGCTCGGTACGGCATATGAATCTGTTTAGGTTTGATTAATTCGTTAAACACATTAGTTCTGTCTGTGCTTTTATGGGTCTGAGGTTGTTTACAGATAAAATGTGCTCTATATCGTTTTTTTTTTTTTTTTTTCCTACATTCATCCGTCTAAAACGGTTACAGAGTTAATTAGGAAGCGAAAACAAGTCTCAGAAGGAAGATAACATTCCCGTGATATATATTTTTTTCCATCTCGTCAACTTCCATGTCAAGGTTAATTTGGTTAAAACCATAATTCGGACATCCATCTGAAACCTTGTGTGTGTGTCGTCCTGTAGACCATGTACGCCACAAGTCCGTATTCCGACCCGGTGGTTTCGGCCGATATCGACCCCCAGCCTATCATCGACGAAGAGGAAGGCTTGATCTGGGTCGTAGGGCCTGTCCTGGCTGTAGTCTTCATCATCTGCATCGTCATCGCGATTCTGCTGTACAAGAGGTAAGAACGATTTCGAGATCCGAGTTAAATAATGACATGTACCTTTCTCGATAAGCGCCAACATTATCCAGTAAACGATGCTGGTTTCTAAATTAACAAATAAAATGTGCAACTTATATGCATTTATTTAAGATTCCCAAAAGGGGTCTGTAGTTTCAGTGTTACGAAAGCTTTCAGAGAGTTCTGCTTTTTTATCATCTTAAGCCGCATTCACACAGCCGGTTCATAGTGGGAATATTGCACCGGAGTTCTGTATGGAAAAAAGGGCGTAGGTGGAGGCGGGGCTTTTTGTTGTCAAGTTGGTAGCGGAGGTTAAAAAAGTGTCTTTGAAATGTATGAAATTTTGAAACAGCGGTAAGCAGTTAGCCAGCTAGCGCACAGGCTCGTAGAGTAGATGAGATGCCACGGACCGTCAAAAGCAATGAACTGAAGAAGCGACTGAGACTCATCAGCAGGACTGCAGCGCCAGCTCATTATAAATATTTAAGTGTTTCAAAAGGGTGCAAGTGACAGCGCTGGGTTTGTTTAAGCATTAAGAAATGCAGAAGGATGTAAGAAATAACATGGAAGGGATAGAATAGAAGAGAATGGAATGGAAGGAAAAACAAATTCAAGAAAGGAAGAAAAGATAGAAGACGGAAGGAAGGGGGGGGGGGGGGAGGAAGGAACCCCGACAACCCTACCCGGACAAAGAATGAAAAAGGTAGGAAGAGAACGGAGGAAAGGAGCGGAGAGGATGGAAGGATAAAAGGGACGGATGGAATGGATGACAAGGGCCACATCACTACCCAGTTTTATTCCTAACCTTCAGTGTATTAGGGGGAAAAGTACAGTAGGAAATGGACTGTAAAGCTCTAGGCTTTGTGTTGAACCACATGATCCATTACTTTTCAGGATCTTCAATGGCTTGGCCTTGAGGCCTGACTCGAAATTTACACAGCCATTAAAAAGGCCACCTATGACACCAGGATCCTGAATCTACACTGCACTCTGGGTTGTGTGTGTGTGTGTGTGTACTTGTGGCAGATTTAAGCACCAACAGTAGAGTCAATGTCATAACCTTACACATCCCACGTAATGCACAAACGAGTCACGCTGTCGCTGTTATTCTTTATGAGATTATCTACTGCTCAGTACAAAAGAGCGAAGTTAATCATTTTCGCGCTTCGTACGAGTCGAGCGGCGTGCATACTGATGCTAATCTCGGAAAAGCTCACAAAACCCCACCACGGAAAAAAAAAAAAAAAGAGAGAGAAGACCGTTCCACCTCGCTAACAGTAAACAATAGATTTTCCTAGATACTTCCCGTTTTTCTTGTTTCGCCTTTCATGAAAGGAGTGAAAGGAGCGTTCGCATGACGCGCGTCGTCACGGATACAAAGCGGCTCCAAGGATCCACCTGCTCGCAAATTGCAGTGTTCAGAAATACATCCTGCTCGTTTAGATAGCATAATTGAGCGTCGCGTCTGTGAAGAAGAACGAGGCCGAGAAAGAGAACTCGCGATTTCTGCGTTAGCGCCGACTTTTGCGCCGACAATGGAAAGAAAGAGTCTTTGAAAGGACAGTGTTGGAAAATGTCAGCTTTAGTCCAAGTAAAAAGACAGGCCGCGTCTTGTGGCGTAAACAGGAAACGGTTCTGAAGAAATTCACGTTTATCTTAAGGACACCTGCTACTCCCAATCTAACCCCAATTTTCTCTTCTTTTTCTGTGCTTCCTCTGGAGCAGCAAACCTGACAGGTAAGACCGGGTGGAATACCAGAGTTGTATCTCATCCTTGTATATTGACTACAGCAAATAAAGATGCTGTGCTTGTCAAAATTGTCAAAAGTTGTAGGCATGGTTGCCGTACTCTTTACTAAAGAATCCCCAGTGTACTTTCATAATTACATATAGGCCTTTCCCCCAAAAAATATCCACTACCAGAGCCTTACACATTGCCATGCAGAGAATGCTAGAACCCCCAACCCCCAATGTCTGACTTTTTTATGGTCTTGGATTTTCATTGATAGATATTTCAAACCAAGGCAGATTTTATTGACTGAAATGTCCAGGGTAAGAAAAGTCCTCGTTTTGAATAGCAATTCAAGTTCCATAGCCTAGGGACAGCAAGAAAGAAGGACTAACAAGGAAACCATAGCAGTGATTGATTGGCACGTCCAACATCCCCGACAGCAGAATGTTGGTGGAGAAGGTCAGAGTTATGAGAATTCCATTAAAGACTTCATATAGATGATCACAACTGGTGCATTACAAGAGCATCAGGAGATCGCAGGTTTGAATCCGGGAACTAGGTGGGAGGACGCACATATACTGTAAAGTTCTCTTTCCTGTCAATCTCAGCAACCCTGGCCATCATTGGAGGTTTGTAATGACTGAAAAACAAGAGTGTGCTATATTAATTTAATCTACTCATAGAACAGTTTCTGGACGGTATTAGCTAGCAAATGTTTCGAAAAATCCAAAGCAAACACCTGGACGCATTACAAAATACCGTTTCCTGTGTTTTTCTTTTTTCTTCTTTTTAGGAAACGAGCTGAGTCGGAGGCCAGGAAAGGCAGCTTACCCAACAGTAAGGAAATGCCGTCACATCATCCCACCGATCCCGTAGAGCTACGGCGTCTCAACTTCCAAACTCCCGGTAAGAGCCGTGACGCATCCTCATCCTCACCTTCATCCTCATCGTCAGCCATCAACGTTATTTAAGTCAGGGATCTGTTTCTATCATGATTGGTCCGTTTTGTTGTACGTCAAAAAATGTCATCACAGCGATGGGGGGGGGTGAGTTAGAATCGAAATTTCGGAGGTTGTCAGGTTCTAACATTACGTCGCACATACGCTCGAACAGCCTTCTTCAGTTTGTCTCCGTTGGAAAGAGCTACGTGGAACTCTAGAACAGAGGCTTGGGAACATTTCGGAGGCTTAAACCTTTAAAATGCGCTATATTCTTTGGGAGGAGAAATCGGGTTCGATTTGATTATGATATACCTGGTTGGAATATGACCAGCAT
The DNA here is from genome assembly GCA_011419295.1 of Clarias macrocephalus. Taxonomy (NCBI): domain Eukaryota; kingdom Metazoa; phylum Chordata; class Actinopteri; order Siluriformes; family Clariidae; genus Clarias; species Clarias macrocephalus. The sequence goes on from JAAGKR010001160.1 coordinate 49,387, forward strand.
CCAGACACAGGAAGTAAGTTCAAGTGTAACTGCAAATTTTTAGCCTTTAAGTAACAATTTTGCTTTGTCAGCTTTTATCTAAAGTGCTGAGTAGTATTTAAGGGCTTTGCTCTGACACTTCTGAGACCACCTCTGCAGAACTTTACCCGTCGAGGTCGGCTCCCCTAGACTAAATTCAAAGTCATTCGAAATGACTAAATTGCTTAATTGAATGTCACTCGTTAGTAGACTGATTGGACCACTGGGGTCCATGCTAACAGCACTTCAGTCCCAGTCCTGTTGACCTCATGCTCTGCACATCATTTCCTGCACTACAGTACCACTCCTGATTTAATCCATCACCTTACCGACTTGCCGTACAGAAAAAGAAATGGGGTTTTCAGAACTGTAACACTAGGAATATTTATTTAATAGTAAGTATTACGATCAGGGTATTTTGGTTATGCCGAAGTGGGCGGAAACACAAGCCTAATTGGAGCGCCAACAGGAGCTCTCAAGGTGGTGTTTAGCCACGGAGGCGGTTGATGTACAGTACCATATTACAGTATATATTACATATGAACTGAGTCAGTAGACCGATTTCTCAGAATGGTTGAGTGAAGGCTGTGACATTAAACCATTGTACAAAGTTAATGATTAAATATCATAACCATATCCACTGAATCAAACCAGGGCTTTACCTTGCACCGAAAGACTTATTCTACCAGTGGTACAGTAGGTAGATACAGTAGGTAGGTAGATAGATGGTGTAAGTGTGTGTGTAAGTAAGTAAGTAAGTAACCAACCATGACCTTGGAAGACATCGACTTAAATTAGTTGAGAATGTTGGAATTATGATTGGGAGATTTCTTAGCTGGATATCAAATGCATTTCAAATTCCTCCTTAGCAACTTGCTCTTACAGTTTGTTATCAGAAGAAGAAAAAAAAATCGCCGACGTGGAAATTAAATCCTTTAACACCGCTGTGTTGTAGTTATAAATGAGCAAAGTCGAGATGTATTTTCCTGGTTTCGCTGGCTAATCATCAGATTTCTAATTATCCCTTTCTCTTTCAAGAATATCAAGTCTGACCTTTTGTAAAATAGGAATTAACCCCCGTTGAACGTGTTCGTAAGGAGCGGAGTAAAAGACATGGTGGGAATGGAAGGCAGGGAGGGATTGAGGGGCGGGAGGTGAACGTGGAAGTCGATGTGCTGTGAACATAGCTGTCCCCCCCCTTTAACCCTGGCTGACGAGGCGGGAGCAGTTCAGACCCCAAACCGGCGAGCCAGAAAGATCTCCCGCAGGAAGCGATTCTGCGGAAACAGGGGTCACGGCGTTAAGTCATGTCACGGCCTTGTCGCGTCACAGACAGCCGAGCCGAGAACTAACACAAGATCTGTTCTCCTCACACTAAAACTAAGAAGTAAAAAGGTGTTCTATCTGATCTTCCATGTCACTCTGAGGTTTGTTTTGTTCAGACTTACGAAACAACTCATTTGCCTTTGTTCTTCAAGTGGCCCACACGTCCACTTCTCTCCCGTCGAAAACACACTGAGGGCCGCTACATTAGTCTGACACGTCCTCCTCCTTCCCCAACCCCCCCCTTGAAATCCTTCATGCACACAGCGTGTTCGCCCCGTCCATCTCCCATTTTCATCTTAAGGGTGCTCGATGTCAGCACAGTCGCATTCGGCAAGTGCCAGTTTCATTGTCGTCGTGCCTGGAAATGGATCTTGAGTGGCGCTAAATGGGTGCTCTTGGATGCTTTTTCCATTAGCTAATGCCTACTTCTGTCATCCACTCGGATGAAAGAACCATTCCCGCCGCATCCACACACTCATCCTTCTCTCTGGGTTTTTTTTTTTCTGTCTCTCTCGCTCTCTCGCTCTTTTACCGATTCCATATCTCTCACTTGCACGCCATCTGCTGTTATGCAAACTGGTTATTAAAGCCTCGCTGCTTCCACTTTCTCCTCGATTCACCCCTCCCACTTTTCCCATCATCCGTCTAGGTATATTCCGTCCTTCCGTCCTTTTTCACCCCTGTAACCCCCTTACAACGACATTCCCACCAACAAATCTAGCACGAGTCTGTAGTCAGTCTTCAACCTAGGGTACCTCATGTGTTTAAGATCATCGACTCGATTTTTCTCAAAAACCAAGCTTTGACAACCCTAGTTTCATGCAATCTCTTGTAAACTTGTTTACTTCTGCTCCTATTTCAGTCTTTCTTGTTTTGTGATCAGTGTTGTATGTTTAGTCGCTTTTTCCTGCACACTAGCATGTAGCATCTTTTGTGTTTTTACTAACCAACCGGCGTGTAGGCGTGAGGAGTAGGTAAACGTCTCATCGACGGCATACGAGTCTACGTCGTCCATGCGGCTTTGTGTTTAATTTCAGGATGTCTGTTCACCACATTTGCTTTAACCTTTAGCGACATTTGATTTACACCGCGCCCCCCTTTCCTCCGCAGGTTCCGGTGCCTCCGGTTACCCCAGTAACCTCCATCTGTCAAGTTAGTTGTTCTCGTTTATACACATGCCATTGTGTTTCTTCCTCGTTCATCTTCATCATCTTCCCTTTTTTGTTTCCATTTCAATCATTCAGACTTCCACCGAGGCTTCTCACCGCCTAACACACAATGCTTTACTGTCATGGCATCGCAGGGAAACCTCGGAGCTTCATGTCATGTGCTCAAACGCTGACCATCCAGCGTTTTTTTTTTAAATTATTATTGTTATTATTATTATTTTATTTTTGTTGTTGTTGTTGTTCTTCTTCTTCGTCTTCTTCTTGATGTTCTTGTTTGTATTATTTATTCATTTCCGTTCGCCATGCTAACGACTGACGCAGCTTGCTGTGCGAATAACATTCTTCTTTCACCTCAGGAATGCCCAGTTGGAGTTCTCCATTAGCATATGTCTCCATCACCTGAGAGCATGCTAAACGCTTTGAGTGATTTTCCCCTAACTATACTCACATATCTCCATCTCTTATGAAACACACTTTTCTTTTCTCTAACGAAGCTCATCTCTGATTATTTATAACACCCTGGGGTTTCCTCTTTATGCTAACGGCGTGCTGCCGCATTTCGTATATCCGCAGGTATGGCAAGCCACCCTCCGATTCCCATCATGGACCTGGCTGACCATCTGGAGAGACTCAAAGCCAATGACAACCTGAAGTTCTCACAGGAGTATGAGGTAAAACCCTAAACACTTTATACACTGGTCTCTACTTAATGATGCTAATGTAGCTGTGCTTTTATGTCCATCAAGCTGAATGTTAGACCGATGATCAAGTCCATGTTTGTACAGTTATTTTGTACAGCGAAAATAAAAGGTGAGGTTTAAATAATTGTTAGATGATTTTAAAAAGATATTTCGCATTTTTGGCAAATATTTCAGCGTAAGACTGCTGATTAATGATAAGTTTCCCATATCTGCCTAGTCACATTCACGACTGGAATGAATTGCACCTGTAATTTTGATCACAGACAGCCCATAGCCTGAGAACATTCCTAATCTGGCTCCATCTATAGCACAGAGTTTTGAATCAGAACTCGATATCGAGAGACAAGACAAACCTTATGTCATTGATTACCAATCAAGTTGTTTGACACAATTCAGTTTGAGTTTCATATTTCAATTTTTATGAGGTTATGACATTTTAATGGAATAAATGCCTTCCAGCAAGGTCCAAATTTCATTCATGGTGTTTTTTAGGTTACGGACTCTGGCCCAGGTCCGAGTACACTTGATCAACCTTTACACTTGATCAGCTTGCCCGAGTACGCTGTACCACGTTGTCTCTTGCATGGCACAGCGTACTCGGGCTTACACTCTTTGAATCAGATATGGAAGCCAAATGTACATATATGGCTGTTTAGAATGTGACAGCATCCACGCTATTGGTCTTCACTGATATTTCTCTGAGAACGAAGCACATGCTAGTATTCTAATTTTGCTAGAACCCGACTAACAAAAGTCAATACTGACACCTTCTGTATGGTAGAACGTTAATACCTAAGAACAAGATTAACAGTGTGAAAGCTGGACCCTGGGGGTTGTTGAGTACTGATCTCAGACCTTGGCCTAGCAATGATCGATTGTAGGTTTCTGTGCAACTCCACAGCACAATTTTTGCTCTAACATGCCCCTTCAGTTAGTTCCAGGTCCAAAACATATAGAATTTCTTCTTGTACGTCTTCCTGATGTTTCAAGAGAAAAATTAAACATTTGTCGTCACATTTAAAACTACTTTCCCCTTAATAAAGCTGGCAAACTGGAGCTTGCCATAGACCGGAGCAGAGTTGGAAAGGTCAGGCAAGACAGAGAAAGGGTAATCCTGTTATCTTCGGCTCGAAAAGAGGTGAAGATCTCTTTATAGTCATTAGGACGACAATACGCTGCCAGAGCACGCCAATTCAAGTGTGTGATGTCATTTCTCCAACGACAGAAGCTGGCCGATGATTGGATCCGAAGCAGCAGAGGGCTGGAGAGAAATCGTATTTGTCACTATGTTATTTTTTTTATTTCTCCGTCACCACTGGTGGCTGAATGGTATGAGAAGCCTGAGGCTTTCATTGATGGATGGAGTGTTATTAAACGGAGCAGGAAGAGGCCAGTCCTGCATGTGGCCAAAGCTGTAGAGCCAAGCGCGACTTCAGTGCGGTTTTTCGAGTCCATTTCAGTTTATTTCTCTTGCAGTTGTTGTCAAAGCAGCTTTGCAGAAATTCAAGCTCAGACCTTTGAATATCAAGGTGCAGGTCGGTTCATATGGAGCTAATTGTGAGTCTAAGATGCTGCTCTAAGAGAAAAGGAGATTTAAAATCTTTTTGTTTTTACATTTGTCTTGTCTTACTTAGGGAAAATGGGCAATAAAAGACATGTTGGATATCTGAGGTTGATTGTAAAGTAGTGTAGAGTCTCCAAACTAAAGAAATAGCACATTTCTGGTGGTAACATTGTGTTGTTGGGGATGTTGTTCATCAGCAAGGACTATAGGAAAAGATGGTACAGCACAAAATACATGACAGTCCTTGAAGAAATCCACATCCAGACTGGAAGAAAGTTGCGAGCGAAGCAGATGCTTCACCTTTCGACAAAGCAGTGACCCCAAGCATACTGCCAAAGGTACACTGGCATGGTTTCAAACTAAGAAACCGAATGTAGACCAGTCCAGTCAAAGCCCAGACCTAAACCTTATTGAGAATCTTTAGCAGAACTTTCCTTGAGAAAATCAAGACCCAGATGTAAGGTTGATCGACATATTCCAGATGACATCTCAAACATTATATTAGCTAAGTCTTCCTGTTGTTTTAAGAGAGAAATGAAAAAGAAAATTGTCACATTTCAAACTACTTTCCCATTAATAAAACTGGCAACCTGCTGGTTGGCGTAGACCGGAGTAGAGTTGGAAAGGTCAGGTAAGACATGTTGTCTTTCTGAAGTACTCTGAGGAAGATTATGAAGTAGTGTAGAGTCTCCAAAGTGAAGAATTAGTACATTGATCACCTATCCTCGCTGTAAAGCATGGTGGTGGTAGCATTGTGTTATTTAGGATGCTGTTCATCAGTAGAGACAATAGGAAAAGATCGCACGGCCTCAAACATACGACAATCCTTGAAGAAACCCACATCCAGTCTGCAAGAGAACTGCGAGCAAAGCAGATGTTTCACCTTTTGACAAAGTAGTGATCCCATGAATACTGCCAAAACTACATTGGCATGGTTTCAAACTAAGAAACTGAACGTAGACCAGTCCAGTCAAAGCCCAGACCTGAACCTTACTGAGAATCTTTAGCAGGACTTTCCTTGGCAAGAGCTTGAGAAAATCAAGATCCAAATGTAAAGTTGATGGACATATTCCAGATGACATATTGCTGTAATTGCAGCCAAATGTGGTTCCACCAGGACTGACCCATTGAGCATGAATGTTTAAGTAGCCAAGGCATTTTTGATTATATGTTTAGTTAACCTTTGTATCTTAATAGGAAAAAAGTTTGCACTAGCAAATGTTAGACATATGGTACAAATAAATATCCAGAATTGAAGGTACCTTAGGTATGATTAGTTTTCTTGAAAACGTGGGGTTCTACGTTCAAATGTTTCCCATCAATGCTTACAAAGCTCCGTCCCCAGGATGTCTGCATGAGGCATCCAATCACAAACATGCAGTCCGGATAGGAAGTCTCATTTTCTTAGCAACTGAATGCACTCAGCTACATGTTCTACCTGTCTTTCATTTTTTTATTTTTTTTTATTTTTTTGTAATATGTAAATCTTAAGATGCTCATTGCACCTTTAAGTCTATTTAAATTTCTTGTTTTTAACTAAAAGCTGTTTAAAAAGTCCAAATAATTTAGGGTTTATGCAAAGCAACGTACAGAAATCCTGCAACTTGAGTAAGTAAAGGTTTTTGCTCAGTGATGCACCAAAAATGCACGATTTACAGACTCACAAAGAGTGACGAGAGGATTGGTGTTAGAGATCAGCTATTAAATTGGAGAGTCTAGACGGTACAAAGTGCCAAATGCGAATGGTCTGTAAAAACTGTGTATGTGTTTGTGTGTGTGTGTGTGTGTGTGTGTATGTGTGTGTACAAACTATGCCACTGCTGTGCTTTTGCCCTGGCATTGTTTCCTCGTGGCTATGTGTGTCGGTGTGCGTACGTGTGTGTGAGCGCAGCACCGCAGGTTGCGTTTTAACCACAGCCGCCTCCAGCCGATGAGGTCAGCCTCTGGCTCGGTGCCAGGCTGCCCCTGCCATTACCGCAGCTTAACTACATCGAATTGTAATTCCCAGCCACTTTTTCCCTCCCTCTTGCAGCGGCCAGGAAACTCATTTTGAGAGCACAATGAAATGAGGCCGCGTTTCATTATGAGCAATGTTGCGACCCGCTGTTTCAACATATTCAGATGAAATGCCATGTCTAAGCCGAAGATTTGTTCTCCCTCATAATGCAGCGTGGCTCAGCAACGTGACCCGCGCTGATAGAAAAATGCCACCACTCAGAATTTTTTTTTCGCATGTCAACGGTTATTATGAAGAATTCTGTGGTTAAGGTGATGCAATTTACAGTTACAGTATTCATGTTTACCCTGTCGTGTTTTCTGCCTTCTTTTAACGCATCGCTTGTTAACATGGAAATTTGACAGAATTGATATTACTGTACATCCCGATTATGAATTAAGGCTTTTCTTTGTAATTAACGAATGGATGAAGTAGCACAATTTGAGGCATGCTCATACTGTAGCTTCTGCTTTTTTCATAAAAGATGTACTGTATATTAAATTCTATTCATTTTATTCATAGCATGATCACATGACCCCTCATACTTATGTACCCCGTCTTCTTTCATTCTCTGACTTTTGAAAGAAGACGGATGAATTTTATCAACCTTCCTTGTTTCAGAAGGACATATGTAGTTATTTGCTAAATAACTCAGAGGGGTATTCAAGTCAATCTGGAACTTGTGCTTTTTTGAGATTTCTGCTCAATGAAGCCATAAAAGCGTGGCTAACGCATGGCTACGCTATGGCTACCGTTTGCCGGGAGCAGCCAAATGGACAACAACAACAACAACAACAACTACGGTCATGTCTCGCAAAGCAGCTTTACGGAATCAAAACATTACGGAAATGAGTTTGAAAAGCATGAGGAAATATGTATAAATCATAATTATCTGCGAGCAATCCGAGGACGTTGGTGGCAAGGAAAAATTCCCTGACGATATGAAGAAACCTTGAGAGGAACCAGAAAGCCATTCTCGTTTGGGTGATGTCAGAGAGCAAGGATTGTTTTGCGGTCTTACTGTGTGTTAGGGGGCTGGACGTTCAGTATAACATTAAAGGTGTTTAAGTTGATATGGAGTCACAAGCCATCAGAGTACAGCTGTCTCCAAGACTATCTTTATGGTCAAATGAAACCATCCACAGTCACCGCACGCATCATAAGCAGACAATACGGGGCCAGAGGCCTCCATGCAACAAGAAGGGCAAAAAGACACGGGCGCCAGGATGGGTCAGACAAGACCAGAGGGCAGAAGGGGTTGAGATTGCTGGCGACCCTGGAGAGCAGGGTAGCTCAGTGGTTAAGGCATTGGACAACGGTTCGGAAGATCCCATGTTCAAACCCCCCAACCACCAAGTTGGCACTGTTGGGTTCTTGAGCAAGGCTGTTAACCCACAATTTCTCAGATGTATAATGAGATAAGTCCGTCTGCCAAATGCCTAGATGTAGATGTAGCTAGTTTGATCATGGCTCTGGTATCCTGAGAAAACTTTCTACCTTGAGGGTATCCAAGCACTAGTCCATTAGTGTACCAGGGGATTATATAGAGAAATAAAGTTAGTTCTTACTCTCATGTCTCTGTTCTGCAATTCTGCACAATCAAAAGTCCTGTTTGACTTGAACAATTCAGCAGATTGATAAAAAAAAAATATATATATATATATATATATTGTAGCAGAACATTCAACATATCAAACCCTCAATATATCAAATATTGCAATTGCAGTTCAGGAAGCATTTTATACAATTCATACATCTTTTTTTTTCCTGCCAAACTATATATTTAACCTAAGAGCTATAAGCTCTCCAGAATACAGAAGGAAATAAATGTTGCACTTGAAACCTTATTAAAGAAATGAAGCTGTTCATGTTCTCTCATACCTGGATGCAACGTTTAACACAAAGTTGCCTCTAAGCACTGTTTGGGGGCTTGTTAGAATTTGTAAAAGCCTTTCCGTTGCCAGAAACAAGATCTCCATAGTTTCACTCTGGAGACAATCCAAACAGTTGTTACTGTATACTCATGAGTCAGACTTATAACAGGGCACTTAAGATGATTGAAGAGAGACGCATGAATCTCTTACCGACCCGGAATGTTTAAAGTGGACCTGTGGCATTAGCGAGGAACATGATGAATAGTTTATTAGCTTATATATGAGGCTAAGATAATTGCCGGCGAGCACGGTGTTCTGTATTGGATACGTCCAGAAGAGGGCTTTGATCATGGATTAGCGCGCAGTGATTTTTATTTAGCTTGACAACGGTGGAGCGAACTTTCTTGGACAAAGTGTGCATCCCGGACAGTGCCCCAAATAAAAACCCGCAGGAAGTCTAAGACGCCGGATGATGGAGTGGAGGTGAAGCCACTTTCGACGAGGATATTCCAGGATAAGGAGACGGACTGCGTCTATATACTTGACATTTCTGAATCCTTATTTTCAGCCACTCGCGTCACTCAAGTTGATGCCTGACGCTACTTCCTCTCAAATGCCAGAGCTAGTTCGTGTGGCAGGGGAACTATTTTAGGACGTTTGTCAGTTATGCAGGATGCCTATCATGCCTTCCCTCCATTTAGGCTGAGACTGAGAGCTGGAAAATGAGCTGCTGGCAAACACGGCTGTGGGGATCTGTATCTTTGCGGTATAATTGGTTGAAAACATGGAAGTGGTATCTAGGTCAGAGTTTGAAACACGTTTCAAGTTTCAAGAGATTTCCAAAACATTTTCTAACCAGTTTCCTCTTATTTTTATAACACTCTCTATTTGGGACGGAAGGGAAATAATAACCTTTTTTTTTTGTAACATGGTTTCACATATAAGCTACCATAAATGCTGATACAATATATAGGAAAAAAACTAATAGCATGCATTGGTACATAAAGCAATCAGTTTTCACACTTATTATCACATTACTCAAATTAACTAAGTGCTTAATTAGGTAACTTAAAATATAGATATTACAATTTCTTATTAAGGATGATGCAAACAATTTGTTTTGTTGAAATGAATGTTGGATCATCAAAAAAAAAAAAAGAAATCACTCATAAAGCAGGATTGGGCAGTGATGACTCAAATGGTTGAGGTTCCAGGTTGCTGATCAGAGGGTCGGGTTCCAGTCTAGCCATCGGCAGGCCGCCACTGTTGTTGGGTTAACCCTAACCACTGTTACCCCTAGCGCCCTTACAACCCAGCCACTGCACGCAATGCTGGTCCCAAGACTGGTTAGAAAATGGGGTTTGAACCAGAAAGGGCATCCGGCGTAAAGCGTAAACTAGGATTAAAAAGAATACAGGCCAAGAAAAGGAAGAAGAAAAGCTTATAAAACAGGACAGTTCTATCCAGCCCCTGTTGCTTTTCTGATAAATGAGAATAATTAATATACCGAGTAATCGAGTGCTTTTTTCCTTCAAAGTGGGTGTGGCTATGCATGTCACTCAACAGAGCCAATAAATGAGATAGTTTACCACGAATGTCCAAAAGGAACAGAAATAAAAACGTGACACAGCATGGCTTACTCCAAGAAAAGGAAAGTAGACTATGAAAACTGAACCTATTAAGATGAATGGACAAATCAATGTATGTTTATTCTTTCTGCGGGAAGTTTAAAACTAGTTTGCTCTGAAGCAATGGCAATAAAAAAAAGCAGCAATGTAAAGCACCACTATGAGACAAAACACGGGTCGTTAGAGTAAACATATCCGCAGCAGCCCGAGGTAAGGGTGTTTAAAACACCCGATCTGAGAGCCCGGGATGACAGAGCAACCAGAGTCCTTTCACATTCATTCACAGCCCAACAGCATGCAAATGCAAATAAGATACACTAAAACTGATTAAAGACTGTTATTTCTATTCCATACAAATACAAGGAAATATACAAGACCATCAAAGTCCAATTGTCCACATGTTTGACATAGTTACTCACTCACTCACTCACTCACTCACTCACTCACTCATCGTCTATACCACTTAATCCTGTATTCAGGGTCACGGGGGGCCTGGAGCCTATCCCAGGAGACTTAGGGAACAAGGTGGGGTACAATCCATCCATCGTAGGGCACACACACACACATACATAGACCCACACACTCATTCACACACTACGGCCAATTTGGGAACGGCAATTAACCTAACCTACATGTCTTTGGACTGTGGGAGGAAACCGGAGTACCCGGAGGAAACCCACCAAGCACGGGGAGAACATGCAAACTCCATGCACACAGAGATTTTAGCTCAGGACCACCGTTTCAAAGTTTCAACTTGTGATTTTCCAACTACAAGTGGGAGAAAAAGTGCAATTGATTGTTGTCTTTTGTTTTCATTACAGTCTATAGATCCAGGCCAGCAGTTTACCTGGGAACACTCGAACCTGGAAGTAAACAAAGCCAAGAACCGCTACGCCAATGTCATCGCCTATGACCACTCAAGAGTGCTGCTTTCCTCCATTGATGGTATGTCTGGCCTTGGGCTTTTTTTTATTTAAATGTTCTAGCATACAGTAGTTGATGGATATTCATAATACGTGTGCGATTACACGGCTATATTAGCTGCCAGTTTACATATATACTGTATATATTATATAGACTGTATATGCTGCTCGATATGTTAATGCTTTTGTGCTGAAGCAACAGTACACCCAAGAGGACGATGAGCCAGGCTGAACCTCGAAACAGATACCCTCCATATAGCACAACACTGAGTGTTTTTTATTCCTCCATGGATCACCCACATAGCAGCTCTCATGCCAACCTCTTCATGGCATCCCAGAACCCAACGCAGCCCTCTGTTTGTCCTCACTAAGCCTTCCGAATTGATTTCCCTCTGATGGGACACACATATTTGTGGAACCGATGCATTGCACGCTAACATCTGGAGTTGAGAACCCTCGCCTCTCTGTGTTTGCTTTGATTCGAAAGACTCGTACACGCGAGAGTTAGCCAGAGCTTCTGGCTGACGTCGACTGGCTTTCGAGCGGCCTGTGATTCAGTATGCAGAGGGCAGAACAAAATAAACACAGTAGGAAAGAAATCTGTTTTGCAATCAGGAAATTTTCAAATGGCAGCGCAGTAGGAACAAGTCTGAAGTTTTTTTTTTTTTTTTCTTTTTTTTTTCTCCCCAGCTCGGCCTCGAGGACCCCCTGCCAGGCTCCATCTTTGTTCTGTTCCAGCATTTAGCGCTGTAATCACGGACTGTGGAGTTCTGATTACCTGAGCCAGGTGTGGCAGGAGATGAAGTAGAACAAAACAGTGGTTTAGGGATGTTGAGGGACAGATTGGGGGCAGAACTTATTGTGTGTTCCTTCATTCCTACGCACCATCTCTTTGCCTTAATGGTGTATCGTAAAACTGATCAGAACAAACTGATCAACACTCGTTTGCCTTTTGAGGCAGGAATAAGATGAACCCTACATACACCGTCTAGCTGTATATCAGTCACGGCATTCACTTTTTTTTTGCCGCATATGTCCTGTCTTACTGTCCGGATCGCATATTATTTTTCTTAACGATTTATTAATTAAGCTAAATATTTCATTTAAGCTTATATTTAGATAATCTGACATGGCTTCTATACATCCGCTGCCGTAATCATAAAGACTGCCCTGGGTTTGTCCCAAGAGTCACACAACACACCCACATAAATGTCATTGTAAGGAAGCACAGACTGAGTGTATACATACCAGAAAATCAGATACAGCCTCAAAACAGTCGAGAGAGAGAGAGTGTGAGAGAGCGAGAGAGAGAGTGTGAGAGACAGAATCCATAAATCTCACACTGGACGCTGTAAAGGTCAGTAGATGTGAAGTCGAGCAATCCTTCTCATATTTACAGGCCAGCTGGCTACAGCTTTCCTCTGCTGAGGAATTTTATTACTGATCTTGCTGATTTTTAATATACTGATCTATATCTAACAGAGGAAAAAAAAAAACACTTTTTTTTTTAAACTTGCGTAGAGCAGCTTTTCCCAAAGCCTGAGCTGCAGCCCCCTAGTGAGTCATACAAGTACTGCAGGTCGACCGCGAGATGTCATTCATAGCAAATAAATATAAAGTTTTTTTTTTTTTTTTTTAATATAATTTTACATTTTGTAATTAGGTTTACTATTTCCATAAAATTTTTCTGATTAAGTATTTACATAAAAAAAGTTAACCAGACCTAATAAGACCTAATAAATAACTGTCTGAACACACAAATATCTGATGTTTTTCAGACCAAATCTAAATCACTTCCAGATGTGCTCCTAGAGGTCTGATACGCCGATGCATCTTGAATGATCAGAATCAGATCAGAATTCTTGCGATTTTTGGTATATGCATAGTGCGCTGATTTTACCAATCAACCCTGGCAACGCGGGGATTTCATAGCAGTGCTATAGGAATAGCTGCGCAAACAGCTAAGGCAAGGTGTCTGGCTTTCTTCCTTCTTCTGGACCTCAACAAATACAGCCGGCTAACTGCTTGCCATCCTGCAGAGCAAAATCTCAAGCATATTTTTGCTACAATCGCATCCATTGCGAGCAAAGATGTAGCGGTATGCGAATGCCTGCCATTCCAGAGGACCGACGCGTCCACATTGGACTCTGAAAAAAGTCACTTTTTGAATGTGAACCGTCATGACGTGCAAATCCAATCTGACCAAAAAATCAGAGGCGCACAATGTGGCCTTAGCCTTGCATGTTGATGAGAGTTGTGATTAAAGGGTTTGGCTGGTTTGCAGAACATTTTCACATTCCAAATTGGGCTGCAGTCTTGGGCTGCCATGCGGAAGCCCGGGTTCGATTCCCAGCCAATGCCCAAACCTCAGCCAATGGATGCAGTGCTGGTCCCAAGCCCGGATTAAAAATGGGAAGGTTGCTTCAGGAAGGGCATCCGGCATGAAACTCGTGCCAGGTTGTATCCTCAGGAGGATTCAAATAGTTCTCTCCACGGGTTTATATTATTTCCCTTTTTCTAATACGGTAGCGTTTCTATGGTAACAACTTCTACAGGACTTGTACTATGGATGCTTTATAATATAGGATAAAAAATCGATAGTTTTCTTTAAGAAGCTTTATATTAGAGCTGGAAACAATATGCATTAGATATTGTTTTCTTAAATAAAAATAAAAAAACTACTTATATGTGGCATGGTGGTGTAGTGTTTAGTAGGTTTTTTTCGGGTACTCCGGTTTCCTCCTACATTGCAGATTAGGCTAACTGGAGTTTCTAAAATTGCCCGTATTAAGCGAGTGTGTTTGTACGGAATACGTTGCATAAGGAATGAATGAGTGAGAAAAAGAAAAAGAGAAAAAATAAAACTTACTGAGCTTTTTGTCTTATGTAAACACTTTACAATTAAGCTCAATCACACAAAAGACTCTTATTATGTAAATCTAATATATATAACTGATTGTAGCATAAAAAAAATTGGATTTTGTTTTATACTGTATATTAACATTCTTCAAATTTCCAATCTTAGACGTTTGTTACAGGATCCAGATCAGGCGTTCCACTCACTGAATGTTCACTGCAGTGGGCTCCAGTTCAATTAGCATAGGATATGCTCTAAGGACACACAACGCACACATTTGCAATAATAATAATAATAATAATAATAATAATAATAATTTGCACAATTATCATAATTTTTTTTTTTTTTTACAAAATGATACTTTTCCTGCTCGTATCATAAAAAAAAACAAATGTTCTGCAACCTAAAAAGTTTGAAATCAGCCATACATATTCTGCAGACTTCAGCTTAATCAAGATGAGGTTCCACAGGGGTTCAATATATTCTAGAGCTGGAACGTGTATTTAATTTCATCAACTGCTGTGGGACTGTAATATGTTATAAAAGCTAAAGTTTGGCTCTGACTTTGTAATGCACTTACTGTATGTGTGTGTATGTGTGTTTTCTTTTTTAAGTAAATCCTGACTGACGTGCCAGACAGTTCAGTTTTGCCCCTCTTACCTTCCTGCTGCTAATTTATGCTAGAGGTTCTATTGTTTTTGTGTGTGTGTGTGTGTGTGTGTGTGTGTGTGTGTGTGTGTGTGTGTGTGTGTGTGTGTGTGTGTTTTTCCTTTTCTTTTTTTTGTGGAAATGTTTCATTACAGTTTGAAAGAGAAAGAGAGAGAAAAGCGAGCTTAATTGTCTTTATCCATTGTCCATAATCCTGAGCAGACAGCTCCAACCAAGAGAGGAGGATTAGAATAAAATGAGGAGCACACATGGAGAGAAAGCTCAGAAAGAGCTTATATCTTGTTTTTTCCTTTCTTTTTTTTTTTTTTTTTTAAATTCAGCTGAATAATTTACCTGAGAGAGAAAGAGAGAACGGGAGGGAGAAGAGCGAGCGGGGGAGTCCTGGAAGCGAACGATGCAGACAGATGAGCTTTATCTCTCCGCAGCATGTGTTTCACGAAGCTCTGGGCCTCCAGTCCTCCAGCATCGACTAGCTGTCAACCTTGTGGAAAAGACCACACAGCTTTCATTTAGAGAGATCAAGCAAGAGGTGGAGGGAAGAAAGTGTTCTCTATACTCCTTTCCCTCGAACCGTCACTTATTTCCGTTCGCTTAATGAATATTTTAGTGCGAAAAATATTTTGGCACGGTTAAGAAACAGATATTATTCCAAAAGGGAGTATTGGGATGTCCACACAGATAACTTTGACTGACAGTGGCGTGTCTCAGGAACGCAGTCTAAAGTGTGGTTAGGGGGGGAAAAAAAGTCAGAAAGGGAGGAAGATGGATTATGCGAGTTTGGCACAGTTTTAGCCGTCCTGCCACTCGGGGTAGGTTTATAAAAGCGTGCAGCCTGAAGCTCAGCCAAAAAAACACGCTCGGCATTAAACGCTCACTCTGCATTAGTGTGAAGCGGTACAGACATCACAGCAGGAAGCCGTCCATCCACACGCAGATTCGCTCTGACGGCCGCCGGGAACCGAAACCGAAGAGTTTAACGTCGCAATCAGTCACTCGTGCAATCAGTCACTCGCTTATTTCTTCAATTAGTCCCACAAACACAAATAAATACCCTTGAATACTACTGTATTTCACTTACTTACATAACTTACATTTCACAGGGCTATCCGATGGACGCTCTTCATGAGCAGATTTTTTTTTTTTTTCCATTGTAAATGTGTGAAACTTTGTGCCAGACTCATTTGTATTTTGTGGAATAATTCTCCAGGGTTCATAAAGATCTTTTTGTCTCTCCTTTTTTTTTTAAGCCACATTGTGACATATGAATCTTTAAGCATAAAAAAAGCATCTGACATGAGGCATGAACTAGTGAGAAGCAGGTGCAGATGATGACAGATGATCAGGCCGGTGATTAGTATCCAGATGATGCTAAATGCTTGAGTGGCTGGAACAGACGGGAGGGGAAACGAGGCTGCTGCTGAGGCTGTTACATAAGCAACCATTTTTTAAATTGTATCTTTGTGCAGCCTGTCAGTGTAAAACATTTGGTCTCATTTCTTTAATTTCATCTACATCATTTAATTTAATATGAAGAAATGATGGGCAGGCATGCTGGTGTAGTGGTTAGCACTGTCGCCTTGCACCTCCAGGGTCCGGGTTCGATTCCCGGCCTCGAGTTGGCATGTTCTCCACGTGCTTGGTAGGTTTCCTCCGGGTACTCCGGTTACCTCCCACAGTCCAAAGACATGCAGATTAGACTAATTGGTGTTCCCAAATTGGCCGTAGTGTGTGAATGAGTGTGTGAGTGAGTGTACAGTGTGTGTGTGTGTGATGGATTGGCACCCTGTCCAGGGTGTACCCTGCCTTGTGCCCTAAGCCTCCTGAGATACAGATACAGAATAAAGCGGTATAGAAGATGAGTGAGTGAGTGATGAATGAGAAATGATGGGTGGCTCAAGACGTTTTTTATACAATATTCTATTAAGCAAAACTTAAAAAAAAAAAAACACATTCCCTGCTTTTTGTACCTTCCCCCCCCCCCTTTTTCATTAACCAGGGCTTAAAACAATCCAATTACATAGATTTTTCATATAAGAATGTGTTGCTCAGCTCTAAGAGGCGTGGCTCTCCAGTGGTCCATTTATATAGACAATAAAACAGTGCATTTGAAAGAGGAAGTTTGAAGTGTTAAAAAAAAGCTGTCTCTAAGGGGTATTTCAACTGGAGGATTAATACACCTGAGACCTTAATGCTCTGAGACCTTGTGTTGGCTTTGTTTTCAATGTGGGACTTTTAAAGCAGCACAGACTTTGGGCTTTGTCATTTCAAGAGAGTGGAAAAAAAAGAGCGGTGAAAATAAACCATGAAACAAATTGCAAACAAATTAGAACACTCATACACACGCACATATTCAATTGAATTATGTCATTCAATTACCACTCGCTCATTGAATCGGCTCAGCTTGCCATTTGAAAGCCAACAATCAGGAGATTAACAGACTCCAGACGCAGCACTGATCGTGTGACCTGAACAATCTGCATGGAAATGTGAACCTGAATGGGAATTCATTTCCAGCGCTAAGCTGGAATCCTGCTAAACTTAGCCAGCCAGCTAACCCGATCTTTCCCGCACAGGGATCCCGGGGAGCGACTACATCAACGCCAACTACATTGACGGTTACAGAAAGCAGAACGCGTACATCGCCACGCAGGGCTCGCTGCCCGAGACCTTCGGCGATTTCTGGAGGATGATCTGGGAGCAGCGCAGTGCTAACATAGTCATGATGACCAAGTTGGAGGAACGTTCAAGGGTAAGTCAGTCTAACGTGGAAATTAATTTTTTCAATGTTATATTAAATAATAAAACTCATGAGAGTCAGAAAACTTTTAGCTTAGTCTGAGCTCTCTTACACACACATCACTTTCATTTTTTTGTCGTTTTGTCTTCAGATCCCTTGTATTTCATCTCCAAGGCAAGACGCTCCGCATCATTTTTCGCAAACCGCCGTTTTTTTTTTTTTTTCCAATGCTTTACTTACATTTTTGTCCTTCATTTTGATTCTAAGCTTGCATTTTTTTTATCGTAGTTTTGATTAATAACTTGCTTCTAGTACAAGAAAGCTAGTTTGGCACTACCGTGTGTGCTGCTCTCAAACTTAGCGAAACTTTTAAGACTTTAAGCTTTGCTGAGGCAAAAATTCTAGACTCTTTGCTTCTGAGACAAAATAAAATACTATAATAGTATACTATGGTGTTAAAATGGATTAAGCATTATTTTAGTGGACACATTCCTAATGTTCATCATTAATAAAGCCAGAACCTGGGGAAGCCTGGTTAGCGTTCCATGCTAGCACCACTACAAACACTACTTATACTCAGAATACAAGGAAAAAGTTGATATTCCTGATAGTTGTTTGTCTGTCAAATTACCTATATAAATGCACACTAAAGCTATAGCCTTAGCCTAAGCGTAAAGGCTAAAATGGTTTGTTTCGCATTTCAATAACAACAAAATTGTGCTTTGTCCTGTGAAGTTTTTTTTCTTGTAGAAAGTTGTCAGAAACCGCACGCCTTGTGTTATTACTCCTGATAAATGCGCTTTTAGCGTCTTCTATAATCGATAGGCACCTTTACTTTTATTAGCGTAGTATAGTTAGCGTGAAGCACGTCCTCGCCGCTCCAAGACTTTAAGCGTCTGCGTCTCTCATTTTGGCGAGGCAGCAACCGTACTGTAATGGAACAGTGTTTTATTGGGCACTTGCTGGGCTACAACAGTGTGTAATCATAATAAAGCCTAGGCTGTAATGTGATTGGGAAAAAAAAGAAAAAAAGAAAAACGCAGTTAGGTTGGTAATTATAGCGTCTGTCAGGGTAAGAGAAAGCGCCGTCTGTTTTAGTGCCTCCGCCAATTTCAGCTCCGTTGCGAAATAAGGAGTCAGCAAAAAAAAAAAAAAAAACACGTACGAACGGCCTGATGTCAGAAGCGTCCTTTTGTTCGCTCTTTCCTTTCAAACCGTCTTCCTGTGCCAAACGGCGTCATCCAAAAGATTTGTCCTGAGGACACGTTTACTTTTACACCAAATCTGTAACTTAAACATTGTTTAAACCGAATCCTGAGGTAATCCTGGGTGATTAGAGCATAATTGGAGCTGAACTCTGAGGTAATCCTGTGTTTTCCTGGTGTGGATTTGGCTAGTAAGATAGCGTTAGCTGATCTGAAGAACGAAACTCTGAGGTAACTGAAAGTGTCTCTAGCTCGAATGTTGCTTCTGTAACAGAAAAACAACCAACTCTGAGGTGAACATCATCCCTATGCTCCCAGGGTTCTATGGATCCCAGTTCTAGGATCCTGTGTTCCCAGGGTCCTATTGTATATAACAAAGGTTCTATATGTCAGATAATGGAAACCTGGAAAAGAAGATAGTTTAAGCATACCTTAGTTTTTTCATTCATCATTTGTACACTTTGCTCCTTTATAAACCTTGTAAAACAACCATTAGTTTGTTTTATGGCTTCATAGATTTAAAGCCGGCAGCACGGTGGCTTAGTGGTTAGCATTGTGACCTTGCACTTCCAGGGTCCGGGTTCGATTCCCGCCTTGGGGTCTCCGTGCAGGGAGTTTGTATGTTCTTCCCATACTTGGTGGGTTTCCTCTTACAGTGCAAAGACATGCAGACTGCAGATTAGGCTAGTTGGCGTTCCCAAATTGCCATAGTGTGTGAATGAACATGTGAGTGAGTGTGGCCACGCCTCGTGCCCCAAGTCTCCTGGGATCGGTTCCAGGACCACCCGCGACCCTGAATACAGGATAGAGCGGTATAGACGATGAGAAAGTGAGTGTTGAAGCCTTGTTCCAATAAAATAAACCGGATAATATTCAGGAAATGTTTTATCTTGAAATATATCGCATCTATCTCGAACAGAATAAGAGGGTTAGTGTGTGTGGACAGAAAAAAAATGAACTAGGGAACATTGCGTGGCTCCCAACATGGTATGTAGAGAAGATTTGGCCAGGGTAAACCTGATCGTATTTAATTGTGTAAGGTATATAGATGGTAATATGTGATTGTCGTACAAGTATGATTATTAGTAACTGTGCATCCTTGTTTCATCATTGGACCTGTGTAAGAACTCTTGGATAACTGTGAGTGTGTGTGTGTGTTTGCAGGTAAAGTGTGACCAGTACTGGCCCAACAGGGGATCAGAAACATATGGTCTAATCCAGGTGACGCTGCTGGACACAGTGGAGCTGGCCACCTACTGCGTCAGGACGTTCGCTCTTTACAAAGTACGACAAAACATGAAAAAAATGAACAAAACACTACAACACACACACACACACACACACACACACACACACAACAGCAAAAAGGTGCAAAATCGTCATTAATCATCAAAATGTCAATATATTATTCAATGGAAAATAGCTCATTTTAAGATTTAAGACCAATAGTAATAAACACACAAGAATTCACACACACACAGTCCAGTCTTAACTACCATTAAAGACCCGAGCTCGCTTCACTATAGAAACAGAAATCCACAAAAATCAAACACATACCAAACCAAAAATGACTGAAATTAAATGAAGGAAATATAACTCTTCCATGAAACAAACATATTGGCCAACACATCAACATTTTCCATTACGCACACACACAGAAACTCATATACGCCCCCCCCCACCCCCCCACCCAAACACACACAATATAA
Source organism: Clarias macrocephalus (assembly GCA_011419295.1). Lineage (NCBI taxonomy): Eukaryota > Metazoa > Chordata > Actinopteri > Siluriformes > Clariidae > Clarias > Clarias macrocephalus. The sequence goes on from JAAGKR010001160.1 coordinate 69,763, forward strand.
GCTCACTTATAAAAAGCACTCCTCTGTCACACTAGTGTCCGGAATGTTCGATCGTGTGTGTGTTTCCTGCAGAGCGGCTGCAGTGAGAAGCGCGAGGTGAGGCAGTTCCAGTTCACGGCGTGGCCCGATCACGGCGTTCCCGAGCACCCTACACCGTTCCTGGCCTTCCTGCGCAGGGTGAAAGCCTGTAACCCTCCAGACGCTGGACCCATGGTGGTGCACTGCAGGTACAGTACGACCAGCATCCCCAACTCATTCCTCCTTGTACTGACTTAAATTTTATTTATTTTTTATTACAGTCGCTTCAATTGACCAGGTTTATTAAGCTCATGAATAAACATTTCACTAAATCTTAGCTTAGCCAGCCTCAAGATCAGGGTTACCAATAAATGTAAATGCAAAGGAACAGCTATAAGCATTGAGCCATCACACTCTCATCACACTCTTCTCTTTTTATTCCTTTCCATTCTGTCCATGCGTCTCATCTTGTTTCCTCTCTGGCTCAGACATAATTCAAGATAAAAGTTTTTTTTTTTTCATTTCCCATGATGCTCCTTAACTCCAGTTTTGCGCCATTAAAAAAGAAAGAATAGGAATCACAGATACGATATTATCACGATGTTTCGATTAAAATTGCGATTACATAAAAAGTATCACAATTTTATAAATATCCCTATTTGATATTACATTTTCCCCAGATTTGGTTACAATCTTAAACCTTTAATAAAGCTTAAAGAGTAATTAAATGTAGCCCGTTCCTAAAAAACCAAGTACGGCATTTAAACGATACAAACTAACTTAAAATGCATTTAACTTCAAATTAAATTACGTAAAATAGCTACTACGTTACTGATCAGCGTGTATTTCTGTCATCCTCCACAATTATTATTTCTAAATAAATAAACTTCTAACCAGCAAATAATTCACTCATACTGTACCACACCGGATGAAAATGTGTAAATAGTTCAGAGTGCGCCGTCTGTAGGATTATATAGGAACTGTGACGCGTCTCAAAACTCGTCTTGACAGTGAGCACCTGGGTAGAGCGTCTGCGAGTATAATAACGTATACAGTTTTTGACTAATTTCTCTCTTTGAAATTGAGAGTTTGAAGCAAAAGGTATATCGGCGGCTTTTAAGGCATGCGATTATTCATAATGTAATGCCATAAAAATGCGTTTCTGTTGCACCAATCGGACGCTTCTACGCGCGGTACAGAATCGTTTACATGACGGTTCTGATCACTGATCAATGATCCATCTCGATTATAAATGTAAAAAATTATTATTTTTAAATACATTCCACACGAAGGAATAGGGATTCATAAGTGAATCCTTTTTTTTTCTCCATCGCTATAAAAAAGTCATCCTTTACACATTGCAAAGTCTGTGTCCATAATTTTACCGGATCGTCCTTTTTCCATATAACTTGCAATGGATGCCTGAGATGTGTGGGGATATAGATAGGAAAGCCTGATACATGAAACTACTGATTATATGGACACCAGCATAGTGCAGAGAGAGAGAGAGAGAGAGGAAATGGAACAAGCTTGCATTAGGAGAGTGACAAAAAGAAGACTGGATTAGTCAGGAATTAAAAGCAGAAGTTAATTAGTGCTCCCAGCAGACCCTCTTTCAATTGAAAAACCCTCTCTCTCTCTCTCTCTCTCTCTCTCTCTCTCTCTCTTCTGACTGAATGCAGGAATTAATGTCAATGCTTAGACAGCGACTTTTAATTCCTCTGGCCTGCATCAGATAAAGAGAGCTCAAACTGCACGCCTTAAGTCCTTTAGAGAACACAGGACCATATCTCCAGCTCCTTTAAGCTGGCCATTTCACGGGGTGGAAGGGGATTAAAATAAAATAAAAAAAGGAGGGGGTTGGAATGGGGGGCGCTTTATTTATTTCCTTTTCCTCCAGTCCATCAGAGGGGGTTGGGAGGTGTCGAGGCGGCGCGGCGGGTCGCGTGCGCCCCCGAGATTACGAAGCCGTTTAGGCGGGCGCATTGGCGAGTCCGAACAAAAGAAGAAGAAGATTGTTAGGCTTGGTGGTAATTAACCAGCAGTCCTCCCCCGCAGCTCTTGGCGTAATTAGCTGGACAGAAAGGGAGAGAGATATAAAGAGAGAGAGAGAGAGAGAGTGTTTACATACATAAGTGATAAAAGTGTTAGAGCGCAGGGAAGAGAATTTGCCCGTGAAATAGATTTACTTTAAATTCTGATGACATATTTAGCGTGGGCAAAGACCAGCATATGTGTATGTGTGCGTGTTTATGAGTGCGTTTACATATTTATACACATTCCTCTCTAAACTGTCTTTTTTTGCAAGCTTCATTTCTCTCAGATTACCCATAATCCCTTTGCTCTTGTCAAACAAATGCAAACAAAAACAAATATCGTGACGACTTTTTTTTAATAAATACCAGCGGTTTCAGATAGAGACTCCGATAGATAGATGGATCGAGTACTTTATTAATCCCAGAGTGAAATTCTCTGCTGTTCTTTGTAGAAATGTTGAGAAAATCATTATACAGTGACTAATCCTCAGGATTCCCATCATGCACGGCAAGTGGACCCAAGTTTAAAGTACCCTTGAAATAATAAAAAGGCTGTTTCAGAGCTTTCGATAAAAAAAAAAAAAAAATTTAACACCTGTCCAACGCGGATATCGTCATTTGTATTTTGTGGTTCGTCACGTTTTTCAGCTGACTCATCCGTAGCGGACGTAGCGCAGAAATGCGCCGTCAGCTTTCCTAGCGTCTCATATCGTGACGTAGCCTCTATCGATTGGATCCCGCTCTTAATAAGGTGCCATCTGTCCAACATTAGGATTTGGGCTGAAGCCAAATACACATAGCTAGAAATGCAAAAAGAAAAAAAAAAGTCTCACTGCTTAATTAATGTCTGTGATTGCTTCTAACCTGAAAAGCGGCGTCTCATCAGGTCTTTCAAGGCATCTTACGATCTGCAGGATTGATATTAAACCAGAGTGTCGCTTTATATATATATATATATATATATATATATATATATATATATATATATATATATATTTTTTTTTTTTTTTTTTTCTTACTTTTTGATGATATGAACACGGCTGTAGGATCCCAGACATGGAGTAAATCCAAAGCTCTTGCTCATGGCTCCAGTATGTGAAATCAGACATTCTTTAAAGCATCAATCATACAGGCTGACTCTCTCCCTCTCTCTCTCTCATATGGGAGAGCAGTAAATCCAGGAACGTGTTTCCCTGCTCAGCTATAAAGCGGGAAGTCATGGCAGGCGCGTTTCCCGCCACTGCCCAAGACGTGTGCGGTGTTGTTGCCGCTCAGAGACGTGTGTAGCCAGGCGTTATGGCAGCAAATGGGAAAGCCCATCCAGTGGCATGATTGGATGTTACAGGGGTCAGTGGTTTCTGAAAGAAAAACAGAAGCGAGCAAACGAGGAAGAACGAGAAATAAGAAGAGTCCCCGGAGGTGTACATAACTTAGTTTGTACACTGCGTACCGTCACGGCTTTGCCTGTTCGGTATTTCATGCTGCGCCGTCTAAACGAGTCCCGCTCAGGTTAATGAAGTGAACTTAAAGCCTCTGTAGACCTCGACGTACACTTTGTTTTTTCCTTAATGACATTTCTGACTCCGTGCAGCGAAGGAATTTGGTCCGTCTCACGCTTCCAGAGGACAAAGGGACATAGAAAAAAAGAAGGAAAGAAAGAAAGGAAAAAAAGGATAAATACTGTAGTTTAAAACAAAAAAAAAGACGGATTGCGTCATGTTTTCTCTGCGTGCTGAGGTGCTTTTAGACCGGATTGAATCCATGTGCAGAAAAAAAAAAAAAAGAGAACGATTTTTCCTTTTTTTTTCTTTCTTTTTTTTTTCTGTTTTTATCCCATGAAGTCAGAAAAACTAACATGTGATTCACTGTAAAAATATCTGCACGAGTCCCTCGCCAGATTCCTCATTCAGCAAGAAGGACAGGACAGGACCAGATGCTCATTAACAAATCTCTCCATCTATCTCTCTTTTCCCCGTGATCCGCCGAGAACGCGAGAGCAAGGATGTATCATTAGACAAGATCACGATTACAACCATATGCCTCCCGAAAAGAGATCTTGAGCAACGCGAGTCCCCGGGACCCGTGATCCCTTTATTGATGACGAGGTGATTTTTTTTTTTTTTTTTTACCGCTCAAGGTGAAACGCGGCACAGAGCCACGGCGCTGATCTCATCAAGGAAACGAGGGCGTTGGGAACTCGGCGCTCACTACTTCAGCAATCAATCCCTGAAGTACTGTACGTTACCGTAGGGTCGGAACGGTAATGTGGAAATTCGCAGCGTTTAATGAAGAGCTCTGGCTCAGCTGCCATTTCCCCAACATTACGCCTCGTTAGCAGGGAGCGCTAGTGCTAATCGAGGTACAGCTAATCGAACTCAGCTGCATTGCGAGGGGGGGGGGGGTGGAGAGACTTAACCTCATGAAAGTCACTAAAAAGAGAGACGGGGCTTTTAGAGGTGGATGTGGTTCTGAGACGCGAGTGAGCAAATAGACAGGTGGAGGTGGAAAAAGCGATAGCGGAGCTCTCGTTTGCTGCACTGCAGTATCTCTTACCATCTCTGATTACTGTGCATACTGGGCCAAACCTTGCGTACTACACCTCCTTTTCTCTCTCTCTCTCTCTTTCTCTGTCTGAAGTAAGGCTTTCACTGCTCTCTGGCACGGCGAACTCCCCTCGCTGTCTTCCAGCAGCAGATGAATGAGTTTGCTCATCTCCTGGCTAGCAATCACACTCTGATTATAATGCGTATGCTGGCACCGTTTAGGCACATAATGATTTGTACACGCACCCCCCGAAGTGTGCACCTGGTAAAAGCCCCTCTTAGCAGCCCCCTACCGAGCTGTGCGAGCGCTCCAAGATATGAGCATCCAGAAGACGCAACTGGTTGTGTTCCCACATGTGATCCTCGCGTTTACAATCCAACAGCAGGTAGCGAAACACTTGGTAAACGGAGCTTCGCAGGATTTGCCACGGAGCGTGTGGATGCTCCCAGGAATGCTAAGTGGATATGGAAAAATTGGTAGATACACCTGTTGTGCTACTCTAGTTACAGAAGAGGTATGGGAAGGTAACGGTATACTAGCGTTAGCCTGTTGACAAAAATAACTAGCTGAAATTAGCATTTCCGCAGCAAGAGTGATTACATTTTAAAAGAAAATGACACTGTTACCGTGTTTTGCAGTGCTAATCTGTTCATCTAGGGTCTAGGGAGAGATTTTATTTTGCAATTAAATAAACCTTTTAGATAAACGACATGTTGTTGCTACTGTATGTAAATTTTTTTAAACATTTTCCTGTTAAAATGTTTAAAAATCCCCACTTTTTTACCAAGCATATCCTTCTTTAAAAAAAACATATTAGTTCTCTAAAGTAAGTTAACCGCGCGAATCCGTTCTTTTCTTGACCAGCGCCGGCGTGGGACGAACCGGCTGCTTCATCGTGATCGACGCCATGTTGGAGCGCATCAAGCACGAGAAGACGGTGGACATTTACGGCCACGTGACGCTGATGCGTGCCCAGAGGAACTACATGGTGCAGACGGAGGACCAGTACGTGTTCATTCACGACGCCCTGCTGGAGGCCGTGACCTGCGGCAACACCGAGGTTCCCGCCCGCAACCTTTACGCCTACATCCAGAAACTCACCCACATCGAGACGGGAGAGAACGTCACAGGGATGGAGCTGGAGTTCAAGGTACGTTCAAGGACTTAATCGTTTTTTTTTTTTACTTAAATTGATGACGTAATAAATGAATAAATAAATAAATAAATAACTGAACTTGATTACGCTTTGTAATCCAATGGAACCTGTACCAAGGTATTTTTGTACCTTAGTTTGGTACATTTGGGGTACACTTTGTACCATACTGTACCAGATTATGGTACATGTACTATTGCATCAAAGTAAACACCATGGTAGAACCATCTACCACACTATGGTGCATGGTTCTACCATGGTTTATATTTTGGAACAATACTACAAGTACTGTTGTACCAAAATATATGTCATGGTAGAACCAACGGTACGTGAAGTATGGAAGACGGATCAGGATCCTGTTAAAATATGTTAGACATGTTGACATGCCTGTACTATACTATACAATACCAGTAGTATGTACTCACATATCTAATATGGTACAGTATGTACACACATACAATATTCGAAACATCCTAAACTCTGGTAGCCACTGTGGTACCATGGTATAAGTACAGTGGTACATACCATAGTACTACTACAGTACGATACCCATTGAAGTACCTATACTGGTACACCACAAACAAAGTCCTGTGGTGGCTACCATGGTAATGTCTGAAGTACCACAGTAATACTATCATATATTTCGGGAAATAGTTTACCATAGTAAGACACAGGACATATCATGGTACAAGTTAAATCTTTGGGTTAGTTTACTTAGCTTATAAACCTAGCAGTTGGCTACGATAGTCAGTTCAAAGAACAAAACAAAACTAAATTAGGGATTTCTTACAAACTATTGACTGTTGATGTTCATATAAGCATGTTGAGTTGAGCATTAAAAGTTGCAGATAGATTTATATTCTTATATAATACACTTTATTATTATAAAGTATAAAGAGTTGTGGAATATAGTACTATCTTGCTGGAAAATGTTGTTAGCAAGGCTAGCTAGCTAACTTTCTAGGTATAGCTTTTGCTACTGTAGCAAACCAAATTGCTGTGAGACTCCGTTGCACAAATTTTTATAACCTTTTTTTTGTATTTATTTATTTATTTATTTATTTATTTATTTATTTATTTATTTATTTATTTTTTGTTAAATCCAGATTGGACACATTTTTTTTTATTATTCGTATTATTTTTTTTGGATAGCGCTATCTGTTAGATACAAGAACAGGAACAGGCTTACAGTATGTTCTAGAGAAATGCATTAGACTTTATAAAAGGTGATGGAGGTTATTTAGTGAAAGTCTTAAGAAATGTTAACTGCACATGCCCTTTCTCAGAGGTTTTAAGGTTATGATATGTTAGCATGATAAATTACTTCATAACATAATTTTTTTTTTTTTTTCCCCTGGGTCAAGAATGAGGTCAGTTTCACAACTTTATGTTGTAACATGTTTATAAACTTCATCCAATGACGTTACACTAAGATTAAATCTGCCCAGCAACAAGGAGCTGATTGGACGTTAGAAAGTAATTCATTTTGTATTTTCATTTTGACCTCAAACTTTTTAGTCAGGATTTTATATATAGTAAAAAAAATATTATAATGAAAAAATTTTTTTACTTTTTGTATCATGGAAACTTTTTATCTTGTATAATGCGTAGTTTAGTCTCGCACTCTTCACAACGGAAAAAACATCGTATCAATACGTGCAATATGTTCAGCTCGTAACTTCTCTACAACTGAAATTCCTCAAAAACTTCAATTCACTTCAGCGGAAATGTATTCGCAGCCTCCGATTTAAGCTTCTCGCCGGAAAAAATCCTTCATCTGCTCCCCGAAAGCTGTGTTTTGCCTCATGTCATTGGACTCAGCGACATTTTACAGCGACTGCACTGCAGTTCCTCAAACAACAAGAGCAAAAAGAAAAATGTATTTGCTGAGAGTCAAAGGGTGATGAAGTATCCCAGGCTGAGCAAATCGCCCCAGTTCTGGAGCGCGAGGCGTTTTCTAGGGCTTGGCTGCAATGATTTTTACCCCCTCACCGAGCCACACTGGATTCTTTTTTTTTCCACTTCACTTTACTGCTGCTGCACAGACAGCGTGGGGCCTGTGGTTTCTTCCGTGCCACTTAGCCGGTGCTTTAATGCAGCTACAAACCAAAGACCCCGAGACCCTCTCACGCAAGCCTGGGTAAAACTCCCTCTGTTACTTTCATCTTTTCATTTCTCTCAGTGTGTGTGTGTGTGTGTGTGTGTGTGTGTGTGTGTGTGTGTGTGTGTGTCTTTCCCCATACAGTACATTCTCATACTGTACGCCACCTCTTCCTTACCTTTTTTTCCATTTTTTCTTGCTTTTTCTTACATGTCATCCTTTAAAAACCAAGGCATCTCCTCCAGTTAAGTCCAATCACTGAATGGTAACATCAAACTAAAGCCAAATAAATAATTTAAAAAGCACACATTACACAACTTAATCTGTCAGCAGTCATTTCAGCCCGCTGGTTTAGTTCGGTGTTTCTAACTTGACACTCTCTGATTAGCTTTGTGTGTGTGTGTGTCTCTCTCTCTCTCTCTCTCTCTCTCTCTCTCTCTCTCTCTCTTTTGTCCACTGGGAACCATTTATTTGTATTATTCACTTCTCAGGGACAATCATAAATGGAGCAGCTGCACTCCCTGGGTGTTGCCAAACACACCACCATAAGTAGTTTGTGTGTGTGTGTGTGTGAGAGAGAGAGAGAGAGAGAGAGAGAGAGAGCTTTCTACTGGTATTAAGTTATTAGCAACATTTGTCTTCAAATGGAAAGAGAAAAAAATTGAGGAGGAAGAACAAAATTGTGAAGACAGAAAAAGTTGGAGAAGAAATGGAATGGATGGATGAATGGATGGATGGATGGAGGAATGGTTGGGTTATGAGAAAAAATGATGGATGGATGGATTTTTTGAAGGATGGATGGTTAAATACAGGACATGAATGAATGGATGGTGATGCTTGGGTTGTTGGATGGTTGGATGGAAACATGGATGAATGGATGGATTGTTTGATGGATAGCTGGATGTATGGATTGTTGCCTGAATGGATGGATGGATGGCTAGATGAATAAATGGATACATGAATGAACAGATGAATTAATGGATGAACAGCTAGGAAGGCGTTTCATTTAATAAACCCTAGAATTAACAGAAGGTGAATGAATGTATTAGCTAATAAATAGATCAAATAAAGGTTGAATGAAGGAACCAATAAAAGAATGTTTTAATGACTACACAGATTCATAAAAATGAATGAATATGAATGAATAAATGGATGGATATTGGGTTGGTGTGTAATTGAATAGATGGCAGATTAATGGAATGGCAAGTAGACGAATTGAATGTGAATGAATAGATGTTGGGCTGTAAAAACGATGGATAATTGGTGCAACAAACAGATGACTGAGGGGCTTCGATAATTGGTGTATATATGGTGGGTTTGGGTGGAATAATAAGTAGATACAGGAATAGATTGAACAATGGAGGGGTGGATAAATAAATTATTGAGTAGCTTTATAAATAGATGGATGGATGTAAATGGATGTATTCAGGTTCCTTAGCAGTAAATGTAAAAACGCAGGATTAAAAATACATTGTATATGTAAAACCGCTCTTTTATTCCATCGGTAGCGTTTGGCCAACACGAAGGCCCACACGTCGCGCTTCATCAGTGCCAACCTGCCCTGCAACAAGTTCAAGAACCGGCTGGTCAACATCATGCCATACGAGTCAACACGAGTATGCCTGCAGCCCATCAGAGGGGTGGAGGGGTCCGATTACATCAACGCCAGCTTCATCGATGGCTACCGGTGAGTAAAACACAAACAGTGAGTTAGGACAAGTGGGTTCTTCACTTCAAGTTCTCCATTAGTTCTAATCAACTAATAATAATAGTTCTAATCCTGTATAACCATCAATAATATTGTTAACATTTGGGTGGATAAAACTTGTGAAACTTGTAAAATATGACCTCTGGTCCTGGTTTACTCATGCAGAGACAACCTGATGGCTATCATTCACTTTTATCCTTTTTCTTTTATTATCCAGGCAACAGAAGGCGTACATCGCCACGCAGGGCCCTTTGGCTGAGACCACAGAAGACTTCTGGAGGATGCTGTGGGAGCACAACTCCACAATCGTGGTGATGCTCACTAAACTCCGAGAGATGGGCAGGGTAAGAGAGAGAGTGTGTGCTGTGAGAAAGAGAGAGAGAGAGAGAGAGAAGGGCGTCTGACATCTGCTCAGTTATTCAGTTAGAAAATTCCGCCCACCTGGAAAAAAACAGAGTGCAGGCCAAATTACAGCATGCTTTAATAAATAGATGGAGAGTGCAATAAGAATCCCACACACTCACTTTTTTTTTTATGTCCTGCCATTCCATTTTTCAGCCTGTAAGGCAAGTCTATAACCAATAGCTTGTAACAAGTGAGAAATTGCAAGCATGCACGCCTACACTTTATGACTGTAATCAACAAGCTTGTAATACACTTGTAATATTTATTTTTCTAATTAGTGTGTTGATATTGTTCATGTACTTTGGTTGAATGTTGGTTCAGGAAGGAATAACGAACTACGAATTAAATCATGGTTCAGCTGCAATGACGTGTTTATTTACATAAAAAAAAACCAGTCATGTGATTGAAGATGTTTGTTAAATCCGTCATCATTATATTATTATATATTACTGTGTGTGTGTGTGTTAGGAAAAATGCCATCAGTACTGGCCAGCGGAGCGCTCTGCTCGGTATCAGTATTTCGTGGTGGACCCCATGGCCGAGTACAACATGCCTCAGTACATCCTACGAGAGTTTAAGGTCACCGACGCCAGGGTAAGCGGTTCATCCAAAGCTCTGCATGTCATCCCGGAGAAGGTTGAAGTCAAGGTTTCGTAGCCAGGTTTCGGTATACTGTACATTACTGGAACTGGAGCACTTTTGAGAATTGGAATCCCGATGATGTCATTGCTTGAGTTTATCTTTCGATCACACCGAGCGCTTATTCTGTTTTCGAGCGTCCACGTGATCAGTCCTCGGCAGCTTGCACGCTACTCCAAGTGTCTTCGGCTGCTCCGATTTTAGACGGGACGGGGGTTTGAAAAGATTTGTTGGCCCTCTTCCATTCCTGGGATTGGAGAGATGTTTAACGAAGGGAGATCTACAGTAGATACCGGGGCAGGGATTGGCAAATTGGAAGAACATTAGGTAAACTGTTCATAAAAATAATGTATTCTGTTTAATGAAGGACTGAGGTTAGTTTGGAGGTTGCAGGAGGTGTTAGAAAGAAGAGCAATTTAAGTTGAATCGATCTACAGTAATGGTTACACACTATACAACAGGGGAAAGAAGAAGGTCATTGAACAATAATGTGTCAGATTGAATAGTCTACAAGTTTTTGCAGAGCACTAACAGTGCACCATCTAGTGCAAGGACGATCAATCCTGCAGTCCATGAGTAAATGCTGTACAAGTCCATGTAATGGTCTGGAAGTCCTTCAAAAAAAAAAAGAAAAAAAAAAGGCAAAGGCAATAAAAAGTTGATAAAAATGTAATATAGAGATGTCCTCTAAACTTGTTCTGGGCTTCCAGGTGTAGTGTTCCACTGTCAGGGTTTCTTTTGATTTCCATGTGTACCGTTTTGAGAAGGGGTGAACTTTTCTGTCAGAGTGCACTGGAGTAAATAATTACAGGCATTGTAACATGCCAGTCCAGAAACCTGACACAAGGCAGCGACTTCTGATTCCATCTAAATCTTGCTCGCTCCTCAGTTTAGAATTCAGCCCTACATCGGCCTACATCAAACTGGCGCAGCTTTCCGCGTTGAGGCTTTGGCAGATCTCTGAAGCAACTCACACCTCCAGAGCTTTGCTCAATAGCACGGCACATCAAAGGAGTCTGTCTTTTTTTTCTTTCTTTTTTTTTCTTTCTTTCTTCTTCTTTTTTTTTTTTTTTTTGTTGCGCCACCGCCGCTTGTTAATACGATCAGGTGAACAGTGTCGGATAGCTTTTTGTTGGGTTCAAGTCTCTCAGGGATTGGGACTCCTACGCATCAGCGTGACTCTCTGATATGTTTTGAAGAGCAGCAGGGTACCATTACCGAGAAGCCGAGACACCCCGTCAGTACGAGCGACCCGGGGTGATCTGCACTTAAAGGAAAAACTGAAGTCTTTCTCGAGTGTATGCGATTAGGTTGTTGCTGTTGGTCTCAAATATTTACCATATTTACTGTACTAATAATGTGAGTGACAGTAGTGATATCTAACGCTGGTTTTACGTGCATAGCCGTGAGTACTGATTAGTATGGGGCGTTCAAGTCAAACCAGGACTTTCTAGCAAATGAGAACTACAGCTGCTCAGTGATCCTCGGAGCCCACTGCAGTCATTCCCATCAACAGGTGGAAGTTATTGCTACATCCCTCATGGGGTCCTGCTATCACTCCAACCCATTTCCACATGTTCGAGTTCCAGGGAGGCTAGTGTCTCAGACGTGAAGCAGGCAATGCGATCCTGGCTTTCTATCTCGATGGTGTCCAAGCACTAGTGATTTACACTGGGATGAGTGTATTAGTGTAGCAAAGGATTATATAGAGAAATAAAGGGATTTTATATATATATATATATATATATATATATATATATATATATATATATATTTTTTTTTTTTTTACTCTCAAGTCCCGGTTTGACTCGAACGACCTCAAACTGTAGTTGTTCAAAAGCTTGTACAGTCCTCAGATGACCCGAATGCGCTCAATGGGTTAAAACGTTACCCAGGTCCACTTTTACTATTTTATTGTAGTGTGTATAAGGGTTTCATTTACATATCATAACTCATTTAATAGATCATGTGTTACATTGTGTGCATACAGCAATAAAAAAGAAAAAAGTAATTAGTGCCCGATTAAAATTTTTTTTTTTTTAATTTTGATGTTTTGTATCGTATATCGTAGGATGGACAGTCCCGGACGGTCCGGCAGTTCCAGTTCACCGACTGGCCCGAGCAGGGTGTGCCCAAATCAGGAGAGGGGTTCATCGATTTCATCGGCCAAGTTCATAAAACAAAGGAGCAGTTCGGCCAAGACGGACCAATCTCAGTGCACTGCAGGTATTCCCCCTGTTACATGATTAAAGGATTAAAGTTCAAAATAGATAAAGGATTCTTAATGCAAGGAGGAGATTCATGAGCATTTGCCCCCCCCCCCCCCCTCTCTCTCTCTCTAGTGCGGGTGTTGGTAGGACAGGAGTCTTCATCACTCTCAGTATCGTTTTGGAGAGGATGAGGTATGAGGGAGTAGTGGACATCTTCCAGACGGTCAAGATGCTGAGGACACAGAGACCAGCCATGGTACAGACAGAGGTATGGCCACACACACACACACACACACACACACACACACACACACACACACACACATAATCATGCACGAAACATTAATAATAATAATAATAATAATAATAATAATAATAATAATAATAATATTTAACTAAAAACATTAAATATTTTTATACTATTGTATACTATATATGTTTAGAATAATAAAAAACTGGTGGATTATAACTTATATATATATTTAAATATTTAAGTATATATATAATATATATATATTTAGTATTAAAAAACTAGCCAATTTAACTTCATTATATTTAATTGTCCTTATTTGCATTTAAAAAAATCTATAATTAATCTTACTTTTAATAATACATTTATATAAGTCTAATATTCAATTTAAGTTAAAGGTTATGTTCTTATTGAGTGAAATTCAGGTAAAACATCCATGAATAATAATCTTCCGCTGAGAGAATGTTTGCATTCATGTTTGATAAATAGTGCAATAAAAGAATTGGAGCTGAATATGGATTAATGAAGCATGTAGGGGTTTTTGTGCGTTTGTGTGTGTGTGTGTGTGTGTGTGTGTGTGTGTGTGTGTGTGTGTGTGTGTGTGTGTGTGTGTGTGTGTGTGTGTATCAATATTTAGCTGCTCAGCTCTTGATGTTCATTTATATCAATTTCAGCAAGTCCCTGAGGTTAGCCATGCAAATGAATTCAGATAAGCAACTCCACACTGAGAAAAGAAATAAATAAATCACCTCCCTACAGTATCGGGGAAAATACTTCGGTTGAGATCAATGAGGACGGCGCGAACGCCGCGATACTTTTACGGGCCGCTGAGCAAAATAGTGCATTTCTCTTCTTTCCCTCCCTCCCTTTTATTCCTGAGCGTGCAGCAGACAAGAGCCGAGCTCTTGACCCTCATGTACTTTTCACAGAGCTGAAATGATGGCTTTCTGTAGATATGAGAGGCCCTGAGCGAAAACCGTGCCTGAGTGGAATGGGGGGGGTTCAATACTGCTACAACGCACCCTTGAGGGTTATAGAGGCACACGGGGGCACATTGTGCGCTATACGGTCAGTAATTATACACAGTGCAAGGCCAGGCAAAAAAAATACTAATAAAAAAAGTCACGTTTCAGAAATGTCCGCCTCAAGCAAAAGATAAGAAGGACTGGAATTTGGTTAAGAACTGTCCAAACTCGGAGAAACAAAACTCAGATCAGAGATCACTTAAACGCTCGGGGAAGAAGTCGCATTGTTAAGAAACCAGCAGTGAAAATCAGAGCTGTGTTTAACACACGATGTGAAAAGGACTAAACAGCTGTGTGTCCAAAAACAACCACTGATTAGTGAGAATGATCAGAAAAAAGAAAAAAAAAGCTTCAATTTGCTAGGGAGCATAAAGATTAGCCCATGATGCAATGAAAAAGATGAAAAAGCAAAGTGGCCACTGTACAAGTCTCTGGAGGATTTCCCATGTTGGGGAACTTCAAGAAACAGTTTGCAAAATCTTTAAACAGAAATATTTTTATATCAACCATAATGCATTTTAACTTTGTCATATATACGCTGCATATACAGTACATAAACGCGCCAATAATCTTGGGATTTGCTTACGAGACCAATCAGAGTCAGGAAATCAGTAGCACTGTGAAATAAAATATTGACAATAATTCCACAGGATGGCTTTACTCGTTATTCTCACACTACATCTGGTATACTAATCTTGCCAGATGTTACACACAAAGATATGTCTTTTTTTTTTTTTTTTTGCATTTTTAGCATCATAGAAGGTTGTATCTATAAATCCAATAAAAATGTATCCCCAATTTTACTACTAATAAGATTTTACGGATTTTATCCTTTAAAGCTCCAGCTGAAATATTCCTCAGATATCTACATTTCACTCCTCCAAATGCACCATTACAGTGTCTATTTAAAGGAGCTACTGGTGAGCCACGCCCAATAGAGAGCAGTAGAGCTGAGTAGAGTCGAGATGAGATCTTCTTATGACTGTATGAGGTCACAATGGGGGGGGGGGGGAGGTTGGTGGGGGGGGGGGGATTCTTATTGACTTGTTTAAACCCACCTGAATGCTAAAAAGTGAATTTTACATAATAGGTCTTTAATGTATTAAAGTATCTAATATTTTGCCAGACAAGGCCATGTTTGGTATTTAAGTCCAATATTCAGCTAATAAAAAAAATAATTAAAAAAAATGCAAAAATGAGTTCTGAGATCATTCTCATAATGTATTAACCTTGGCCTTTTTTATATTAAAGAAGCAAGTTCATTTTCATATGAAGTTTCCCAGGACAAAAAAAAAAAAAAAAAAAATAGTTTCACTTCAAAATAACGTGTTATGTAGGGAGTATTAGGGACGATCCAGGATCCCGAGCTTTTGTCTTATAGAGTATTGTCCTATTGTCCCTGTCCTGTAAATTAAGTGGTATATCAATACAATTCTGGCCAAAAGTATTGACACAAAAGATATATAATAATGACAATCTGTGAAATTGTACAAAAATTGTACAAAAATTATACAATAATCAACATTTATTTTGAAATCATAATCCTGGATGATAGAGTCAGAAAGACGTCCACTGTACTCTGCTGCCTTGTCCTCAATCCATACCTGCTTGATCGCTTCCTGAAGATCAGGAACAAAAGACAATTTCATGAATACTTCAACAGTTTTCTGTTGGGTTTAGGTCTAGAGATGATGCGGCCATGGCTCCACATTGTCAAATAGCCATATATATATATATTTATTTATTTATTTTTCTTTAGCCAGACAGGCTCAAACTAATTAGTGACATCATCTGTTTCATCATCATGTCATACTGTATGGTGCGTTAATACTTTTGACCAGCAGCCACCCAGGAGTCGAACCCATCCGATGACTCTCGTCTCCGTTCCCTTTTCCAGGATCAATACCAGTTCTGCTACCGTGCCGGTTTGGAGTATCTGGGAAGCTTCGATCACTATGCAACGTAAGAGTCCGCTTCACCCCCACCCCCCCCACCCCCGAGGAGCGCCGAAGGCCATCCAGAGGTCACTTCTTCTGAGCCATAAAAATTCCTGCTTGTGAAAAGTACTTCTTAAAACTCCTAGTCCAAGACATGATTCGTTTGTTGGGTGTGGAAATAAAAATAAAAAATATTAATTAAATGAAAAAAAAAAAAAAAAAGCAAAATAAAACACAAACCTATGAAATACCAGGTGGACCAAGAACAACCCCCCCTCCCTCTTTTCCCTTTCAAAAGTCCAATAACTTCCCACTCCTGACTAGCAGACGTGTATCCGAACTGCTGTAGCGCCACGTCGCTTCGAGGATTCGTCTGAGATCCATAAACACATGAAACACACACACACACACACACACACACAGACACAAACAAGGTACTGCATTGAAACGAACGAGTCGTCACGGAGCGACAAACGAACGAATACAAAGCGGAGGAGGAGGAGGAGGAGGAGGAGGAGGAACGTCTCATCTCATCGACGACGAGCATCGATCGGTGACGGAAATGAAAAAAAAAATTCAAAAGAAAGAAAGAAACACACAAACGGACGTATGTAATAGTAATAATAAAACCCCTATCTTGTCCCAATGTTCGTCCTTCAGTTAAGGGGAGTGTACAAACACCAGACGAATAAAGAAGTTATTGATTTAGTTTTTTAGTACTTTATTACTCGACTGAGCGGTAATTCATTTTGAAACTATGTGAATTTTTTCTTTTCTTTTCTTTTCTTTCCTTTTTTTTTTTTAAACAAGTAATCACTCAATGTTAGTCTGACCCAAGTATTATCTCACTCTCTTTCCATTCATGTTATTAAGTTGTTTTAATGTATACACATATACCTGTACATCTGATTTACTTGTTTGTTTGTTTGTTTTTTTCTTCTTCTCTCTCCTTTTTTGTTGTCATATATGGCACTTGCTGTGGTCCTGTATTAACTCTTGACCGAATGGTTGACTTTGCTGCAGGGTCAATTGTCCGTGGTCACATACAGTACACAACCGTCTCTCTTTTTTTTTTTTTTTTTTTTTTTCCGGGGACTCCGTGGAATCAAAAGGGGAGGCACAGTATGAAGTTGCTGCTAAAGAATATCTTAGTTCTTCCATGTTTAACAGACGAGCCTCCGAAACGAGACAGAGAGAGAGAGAGAGAGTAAAATATATACGGTAAATATATAAATATGAATATATCTCGGCTCATATAAATATACAGTATACAAATATAAACATATATATATAATATGAAAATATTTATTACAGAATTAATATGTTAAAAAAATATATCTATATATAAACACCAGAGTGATAAAATGTTACATGAAAAGGTTTCCACAATGAGATTTTGTCCTGTTTTGAAAGGGGAAATGAAGAGATCGTTCACTGGAATGCACATCGGTAGGTAAAAAAAAAAAAAAAAAAATTCTAAAATAAAAAAAATCGTATTTCAATTCAGTGCATCTTTTCTCGTGCAATAAATAGGTGTATTATAGATTTTTTCCGCGGGATCTGGGTGGGGACAGGGACTGTACATGAGTACGCCGTCATGCCTGCGAGTCATGTCATGTACTGTATTCAGTAACTCGTAAACCGTGGAGTTTAAAAAAGGTCGAACCGTGGCGGAGCGGCGCCGCCACCGTAATCATCGTCTCGTTTCACGATCGTATAGGGCAAGGTACAAAGACATCACGACGTTTTTTTTTTTCCCGTTTTTTGCATTTAGAGTGCCTTATATTTATGCCTGTTCTCTTTTTTATAATATTCATTTACCATGTACTGTTTTGAGTAGTCCAGTATTTATCGATGTATCACGTTATCGTTTTGATTTCCATTATACCAGATTATATATGCAAATAATGTCCATCGGTCCCGGTTTATTTACAGAGGCCTTACTCCGGCTTAGCGAACGGACGGAAAAACAAACAAACAAAAAAAAAACACAAAGGTGAATTAGTACATCTAATATGTATGACTGTCGTATATACTACGCTTCACAGCTTAGTCGCAGCAGGAATTCCAGCTTTGTTTATTTTTATCATTTGATTTTATTATTTGTTTTTACGCGATAAGCTGTTCTCGCTCGTTCTGTTTCTCTGAAGACCAAACCGCCGCGGTGGAACGATGCAAAAAATAAATAAATAAATAAATAAACATCCGCTATTTCCAGACAGTCTCCGGAGAGAGGGGCGCACTCGAAATACACCTCACCTGAATTTTTCGGACATGATTACAACGGAACGGATTGAAAAAACGGTAGCTAGAAATAGCTGTGAAAAGTTTTAGGGGCGGAGTTAGCGCTCATATTTTTTTTACGTGCGATTTTCTTACCTGCGAGTTGTCAAGGAGTGGGCTAGCTTCGTTAATCTCGACAATCTTGTAACGTACTAAGCGATGGACCTTCGATGATCTTTTATCGTGTAACATAGCGAACATTTTATTATTATTTTTTTTTTGGTTTGTTTTGTTTTAGTTTTGTTTTGTGTTTGTGTGTGTGTGTGTGTGTGTGTGTGTGTGTGTGTGTGTGTGTGTGTGTTTATCGTCAGGCTTGTGGATGTGCATTCCAGGTGCTTTCTTTCCCTTGTCTCATTTCTAACCGTTCTCTTTATCCAGTTGTGTTCAACCTTACACATCGCTGTGACGACCGCCGCCGAGCTTCAGAGTGCTATTATTTAGTGTCACGTACATGTCAGCGCCACCTAGTGTCATCGTTAAGTATTTTCACAAAAAATTTACTGATGTCTGTATTCAACAGGGTTGTTTTTTTTTTTTTTATTGTTTTGTTTCTTTTCCCTTGCTTTTTTTTTCCATCCTCAACCTTATTTCAATATGCATGGGAAGCTTTGCAGAGGGCCAATGGAGGCCTGGTAGGAAGAATTGCACTTTCTCTATCTTTGTACTATGCACTGCCCTATTGATTCTATACCCAATAATGTATTACTTGAAAGCATCTGTAAGAATTCTCCTTCAGCGTTCATGTTGTGTGTATGTAAATAACACATACTGGTGGGGAGGGAGGGAAAGATTAAAAATGTGTCACGTAAAAAAAAAAAAAAAAAAGTTTGTGGCAAAAAAAAAAAAAAAAAACAGCATCCTTACTGGTGCCATGGGATCTTCAGCAGGAGATTTTATTTTTTTTTGTTATTTGTTTTTTGTTCCCTTCTCAAGACGAGTGTCATAACGGAAATCAACGTGGTGTTCTCTGCTCTCTCTCTCTCTATCTATCTCACGTCTGGATGCATAGATTGAAATTAACAAATTCAATTGTAAAAAAAAAAAAAAAAATGGAAAAAAAAAGAAAAAAATGGCTTGTTAAAAAAAAAAGAATCGTAAAAAAAAAATTACCTCTGATTAGTTGTAAGCGCAATTTTAATTTCTTTTCTGTTGTTTGTTTCTTTTTTTTTCTTCCCCTCTCTGAATGAATGGAGTGCTTTTTATTTTCTTACATAGGTTCTATTGGTGGCGGAAGACGTCTGTATGACGAGCAGGTCTTTGCTGACTCAAGGTCCATTTGTTATAAATGAATTCTATTAAAAAAAATGTAAGTGTTATGAATTAGAGTCTCACTCTTCTTCTGTAGTCTCATCACGGCGCGAGATCACGGGTTAGAGTTTCTGTGCTAGGGACCTGCACGGTGTGAGACGCTGATGCAGCTTGTAGGTAAGTGTTTATGAAAGGAACTGTATAGAGAATGTAGAAAAGGGGGGGGAAAAAAAGAAATAAATATCAGGATCTGCTTCTGCATTTTACTTACAAAACTAGTCAGTGTCTCAACGAGAGTTTAAAACAATGTTCTGCGTCGGAGAAGTCAATTTCAGCTGATGGTGGGGGGGAGGGGGGGGGTCCTGTTGGCCCCGCCGTCTTATCAGTTCTTTTCGTTTCCCCAGTCACTGCTGTGCAGGTGTGAATGTCTTACATCATTTTATTTGTAACTGCGGTGCAAAATGCTTCTGTGAAGAAGAGCAGTGTGCAGTGATTTATTTATTTATTTATTTATTTATTGGGTGTACCAGGTGTTTGGATACCTGCGAACAAACTTTGGACCGATATTCTACGAAGGGTAAAAGTAACGAGACAGGGATTCATCACTACGAGCCTGAAAAAGTTCAAGAGTTAATCATCAGCTGTAAAAAATTCATCAACGGCCAGTACTGGAATGTTATCAGGAGAAAGGGTTGAACAATCAACAGTGCTTGTTACATTGAGGCGCTTATTGAAAAGCTGAACTTCGGATTAAACGCAGAGGACTGCTATCCAGGGACGTCGTGATCATGCATGACCATGCGCGTCCTCACAATTCTGCCCGCACTGTCAACCCTGCAAAAACGTCATTTCTGAGGAGTTAAAGCATCCTCCCTATAGTCCTGGTGTCACTCTGCCGGACATTTGCCTGTTCGGTCCCCCGAAAGCACACTTGTGATGAAGAAGTGAAGATAGCGGTGCATTCATGGCTCATTTTTTTATTGGAGGAATACAAAAGCAAAAAAATGGACAAAGTGTATAGAAAAACAAGGAGATTATGTCAAAAAATGGTGTTTGTCTTTCCTAAAATTTAATTTTAATAAATTCTACAGCCAGAGTACGGATTTTTTTTACGCATCCTTGTAGTAATAATAATAATAATAATAATAATAATAATAATTTTGTGGTTTTCATTTATCTTTGCCTGGTGGGATTTTTCAACTCTCACAAATCTATAAAATTAAAAAAATCTTTGTATCTAATTATTTTTTAATATATGAAGAAGAAAAAAAACGTGTACATACTTATTCAATCCAACACTGAAGCTACAAAAAGAAAACATGAAAAATTATGACTTTTGAAAAAGAAATTATTTGATGCACGGCCAACGTAAATGGTAAAGCAAAACTCGTCCTGGCACAGATGTCTAATTCTAATTTGAAACCACCTCAACTAACCAGATATTAGCTATGTACTATCCTCTAACGTGACCCACACGTCTCCTGTTGTTAGGGCGACGCTGACCCTAAACCTCCCCTCTTGGACTGCGCGTGAATTCATTTGGAATGATGAGATCCACATCCGCTGAGGTTTATTTATTTGCCAGACGTTTTCAGTCACGCGAGACATAATCCAGGCCGAGGACTGAGTAATTTAGGGTTTAGGCTTTGTGCTCGAGGGACCAACAGTGGCTTTCTGGCATTGCTGGGAATTGAACTCACAACCCTTAACATGTTTCCCTAAAACCATACTGAAGACATTTCTGCTGTAATATTAGCCATTTCTTGTCTCTGGAGCCAGCTCCTATAAGGCCTCGACAGTTGGACAGTCCAGTATATCCAGTATACTGTATACAAGAAACAGTCCCAAGCCTACAGGAGACCTCATAGCAAGCAGAGCACCTTCAGTAGTGAGGAATTGCAGGGGTTTTACACTTCCCTACAAGTTCAGCAACTGAAATGTCTAAAGTTATCTCAGCAGCTGCAGGCGGATTCATCCATAGCTCATTATACATTTATGGCTACACACTGATTTATTCACGTTCGCTCTGTTTGATATACGAGCAGCTCTCGCAGGAGCGATGGAGCATATTTTCTCAGTTTGGATAGTTGTATGTTGTACACATCCTACACAGAGAGAGAGAGAGAGAGAGAGAGAGAGGTGCAGACAGTGGGCGATAAAGATGTGGGCTCAAAGAAAAACGAACACTAGAGGAAGATGGAGAGAGAGAGAGAGAGCGGAGGAGGAACAGGCCGATGAAGAGTGAGTGAGTGAGAAAGAGTGAGTGCAGCATTAGCCTGAAGGTTAATATCACTAGCCAGTGACCCAGTATCACCTTCTCCACTAACTGACCATCTGTGCTCTTTCTCTCTCTCTCTCTCTCTCTCTCGCTCGCTCGCTCGATCCCATTCAGGTCAGAGAACATTACTAGTTGTAATACAACATCACCAAAGTTTATGAAGTAGGTGGTGTTGCTGCCTCACAGCTCCAGGGTGTCCTGTTTGTATGGGGTTCATCAGGGTTCTCCGGTTTCCTCCCACTCCCCAAAAAACTTTTTTGCCGCTTGAAGTAGGAAATACTGTAAATGACTGCAATTCGTTCTCTCTCGCTGGAAAAGCTCTCTCTGTGGAAACACTTCACAGACTGGTGGTGAAATTCAAACGGCCAGTCCTGGAGAGGCTAGGCAACCAGTGCTAACCACTAAGCCCATCGATCCGTTAATTCATCCACATCTCACATTAGACCAGGGGTGTCTGTAGGATTGATAAGAATCCATCGTTGTAACCAGCTAAATGAACTGGTGGAATTTTGGAACAGGATCAAGATCACAGCAAGGTCAAATGTCTGAGATATCTTATATGTGTTCCTAACAACAGGAACGAGATTCGATATCATAAAATATATGAAATTCATTTACTTTCATAAAGTGTTACATGATGCAGTCATCGCTATAGTATTTTCATTAACTCCATAATGTTCTTCATTAACAGCATTAAGTGGAAAACATTTTATTTGTATTTGAATAAAGCTGATCAGTTTTGGTTGACAAAAAGAATTGTTTCTAAACATAGAGAACTATTAACTAAATAACTAAGTGACTACAAATGATACATTCTTAATCAGAAGACTGTGGCTATAGACTCATCGTCTATATTCGGTATACAGGGTCAGGTTCGTCGGGGGCTGGAGCCTATCCCACGAGACTTAGGGCACAAGACGAGGTACACCCTGGACGGGTGCCAATCCATCAAAGAGCACACACACAAACCGGCAATTTGGGAATTCCTATCAGCTTAATCTGCATGTTTTTGGACTGTCGGAGGAAACCCGGGAAATGCAAACTCCACACACAGAGAACCGAGGCAGCAATCGAACCCGGACTCTGGAGGTGTGAGGTGGCAGTGCTAACCACTAAGCCACTGTGCTGCCTTATGCCACGGAATAGTTGGCTTTTTTTTTATTGTTGCTGTTCAAGCCCCAAGCCACCCTGCCCTCTCTGAAACTCCATGAGACCCCCCCCCCTCCCCCACGGAAACAAAAAAACAATCTCCGACATTCTCCCCAAGGCCTCAACCAAGGTGCTGCGCGAGCTCACACTACGGTGTCTGTTTGACCTCCGAACCTGCTGTGTCAATTTTCTGGCGACGACCGTGTCGACAAATCCATCAGCTAATCAAAATAAACAGCCAGAGCAGCAGAAAGCACAGGTCCTTACACGCTCACCTATTGCGAAAGGGAAGTGAACAAAGGGAGTCAGCACTTCAGGACCGACTGAGTAAACTACCGGAGGGACCCCTGCGATGAGGAACTCTATTTCGCACACAGGTAATGGGAAATGTGGGACGCACAGAAGTGTACACTGGCATCGACTTGTACAGTTTTAGCAGCAGTGCGTTTTCTCAGTGGGGTCATTTTAGTCAATGTGACAATTTTCCTTTTGCAACATACAAGACTGAGCTAAATGATACAGCTTTTACCTTTTCACAACAAATCAGATTCATTCGTTCACTCATTTTCTGTACCGCTTATCCTGTACAGGGTCGCAGGAAGCTGGACCCTATCCCAGAAGACATAGGACACGAGACGGGGTATATACTGGACATGGCGCCAATCCATTGCAGGACACACACACACGCTGACACGCTCATTTACACACTACAGTCAATATGGAAATGCCAATAAGCCTCATCTACACTAACCTCCATGACTGTGGAATGAAACCGGAGTACACGGAGGAAACCCACCAAGCACAGGGAGGACATGCAAGCTCCACACATACAGAGCCGAGTCAGGAATCGACCCCTCAGTCCCGTGGTGCGATGCCACTACACCACATTCCATTGAACAAACCAGTTTTTTCTTGAAAAAAAAAAAAAAAGGCAACTACCAATAGCATTGCTGCCTCACAGCTCCAGGACTCTGGACTCTTCAGGCTCTGGGTTCTCTGGTTTCCTCCCACC
The DNA here is from genome assembly GCA_011419295.1 of Clarias macrocephalus. Lineage (NCBI taxonomy): Eukaryota > Metazoa > Chordata > Actinopteri > Siluriformes > Clariidae > Clarias > Clarias macrocephalus. The sequence goes on from JAAGKR010001160.1 coordinate 93,759, forward strand.
TTCTGAAACATGCCTGTATCAAGCATTCCCTTGTACACCTTTACCTCAGTGTGCATGTAGTGAAGTGTTCAAAACATTCTCTTGAAGTGAATTACAGTTCATTTACACACCCTCATTTGCTAAGTAAGTTCATACTGTAGGTCTGACCAGGTCCGTGTGCATTGTGCCCTGTGATGGAACCAGCTAGATGTTCCATGTCCAGACACCAGGCTTACATCCTTGAAGGGAATTTATGAAGTTATTATGGATCTCAGAGAACTTGCATTGGGTTTTTGGGTGGCTTCTGTTTGTCTATAGTAGGTCACCTCATTGAAGAATGTTGAGAAGGTACGATGGCGGGTATGGAAACTTCACAATGAGTAGAAAGAGTATGTTTATGCGAGGTGATCCAGGAAGAAGGTGGGGCTTCAGGTGTGGCAGTCTTCACAACCAAAGTGTGTAGATTTAATAAAGAGATCTGTGGTTTCAGACTTTATACACCTAAACAAGCACGAACGTTATTGTGTTTGTGAGCGTGTGTAGTTCGGGCAGTGTACTGATGCTCAGTTTAAGTTGCTGAACCACAGGACAGAAACATGTTGAGCGAGTGTGCGAAATGAGTAACGGGTCCGCTGTACCCAGTCATTCATCCTTGCAAGCACTTTCTTCCATTCACCCCTCGCAGACAGCAGCAAATTCCATTTTCCTCTCGGAACGTGGTCTCCTACCTGAGGCACCGGAGCGTTAAAAACGCAGCGGTGAGCTGAGTCATTTAGAAGCCATTACTCGCACCTCCAGCTTCCCGAACGTTCTGGGAAGGGTCGCTCTGTCACGCCGGAAGATTCCTATTACACATGACTGCAGACGAGTCTGGGGACGGCACACGGATAGCTGATGACACAATGAAACGGTCGCTAGTGAATAATACGGACTCAAACGGTGTATTTGGTGGACATTTTTGAGGCAGCACTGTGAAACCGAGATGTGTCGTGTAATATCAAAAACTACGATGGCTACCAAAAAAAATATTTTTAAAAAGTGGAATGTTGGACACTTCACACTTTATATAGCAAAAGGGGTCGCGCCATTAGACGATGCTGTGGTTTTCAATTTTGCCTAATGGACAGCATGCTGAGCAAGAACCACACACCCTATACTACCTGACTTGTATTTTCTGTACAAATGTCCCAAACAGCATACACTATTAAAGTTTCATTAAATTCTTTTAAAATTCTTTTCTATTTGTGATTCTGTATGCTGTGATGCTCAACATTTTTATTTTAGTGCATAACACTGGGCCTCTCAGTTCGGGTATTTTACATTACCCTCACCGCGGACTGCTACGGATATATTTGCTCCAACAACTCGTGTTTTATCTCATAGTGCCGCTTCTCATTACTGCTTGTTATTAGTGCCCAGTTTCGGAATATATGAGACCAACTGTTTTTAAACTTCCTGCAGAAAAAATAAACGTACATTGATCGGTCCAAACATCTTTGAAGGCTCAGTTTTCATAGTCTACTTGCCTAAATAGCCTTTTTAAAAATATTTTCAGCGTTCTAATGTTTTGTGGCAGCGTATTATCCTTGGAGTCTTCTGTAGATGTCAATACTTTTTATGCCTTGTTAGAAATTTTATCTCATTTTAATTTTAAGTCCCAGTTTGACATGAACACCCCTCATAAAAAGCACTTTCTGAATTACTTGAAACCTCATAATACAGCATATTGCATTTTTAAAATTAGCAATCACATTATCATATGGCTAGATGCCACGTTTCATACCATTATGGTTCATCAAGTTTATATTAAATGTTATCTACAACAGTGCATTCAAAAAGGACTGTTGCCTAACTACAGTAGGCTATACAGTAGCCCTTGTAAGCCCATGCTAATGGCTAGTTAAGTAACACTTTTAAATTCACTACCTCACATAATTTTTTTAATCCACTATTAAATAATATGTAATATAATTAATAATAAAATTTATATAAAACATCAATATTACATTAAATGTTAAACAGCTATCGTAACAGTTGGGTTGGACAATGCTATGCTTCCAACGTTGTGGAAACAGTTTAGGGAAGGCCTTTTTCTATTTCAACATGACTGTGCACCAGTGCACAAAACTAATGGCTACTACTGGGACTATAAAGACATGATTTGATGAGTTCAGTCTGAAAGAGCTTGACCGGGCCGAACATAGAGCCTTGACCCCAATGTCATCGAGCATCCTTGGGCTAAACTGGAACGGAGATCGCAAGCCAAACCTTCTCTTCAAACATCAGTGCCTGATGCTAAAAAGAATGAATGGGCAGAAATGACCACAGAAACACTTCAAAAAGCTTGTGGACAGCCTTCCAAGAAGAATGGGAGCTGTTATAGCTGTAAAAGGAGGATCAATTCCATATTGTATATGTATATGTGTTTGGATACAATATCATTGCAGGTTTGGCCAAATACTTTTGTCTATATATATATTGTATCACATGACAGACCAGCTTTCTGAAACAAAAAAACGTAATGTAGGTTTCTGAGTTTTGGATGAAAATAGAAAGGAGCAAGTGTGACAAAGTTACCAGAAAAACTTATATATTCTCCAGCACGCTCAGTAAAACCTAACAGCTGTTTCACTCAAAGTACTGTGCAAATGTCTTGGGAACATACAAAAAATGGTAAAAGAAAAGTTCCACCCTTTAATAATAAAATAAACAGTCAATATTTGGTGGGAAAACTCTTGAAAATAAGTTGTACAGATTTGTACAGTTTTATAAGTAAAACATTGTATGCTTGAAAATATAAAATGGTTTTGTATATAATAATGCAGACACGCTATTTATAAAAATATATATTTACATACTTTTAGTGTAAATTTTTTTCGAATGAAAAGGTTTAAGCTACATCAGTGTCAAATTTTTAGTTTCTTGAAAGACTAAATTTATGAACAAATGAATGAACAACAGCAAGGTTATATTTTTTTTCAGCAAAAAGTCAACTCTGGGTGTGTCTCAATCCATACATCATATGCACCAGACACCATATTAACACCAAAACTAACGTCATCTTTTGACTGAGGGTGTCATTAAGACACCAATATAAATGTCTCACTGTCATTAATCAACTGTGGCCATGCCCCAAATCACACGTCCTATTCACTTTTGCCGGAATAAATACCAATATAAACGGTCATCAGTCTACTGCAGAAGAATATAAAACCACAAACATACAACCACTCACATATAATATCAACCTGTTTAACGTCTCAACACACATTAATACATGTCAAAAGCACATTCATTATTTATTGTACACAACATAAACAGCAAAATAAATACAAAAAGGATGTAAGGTGAAATTCACAATGATGCACTTAAAAAACAAAATATATACAAACAGCGATTGGACAATGAAATTGATTTTAGATCACAATAATTCATTAGTATGGTGTAGGGCCTTCTTTTGCAGCCAATACAGCATCAATTTGTCATGGAAATGACAGGGACAAGTCCTGCACAGTGGCCAGAGGGATTTTGAGCCGTTCTTCTTGCAGAATAGTGTCCAGGTCACTATGTGATGCTGGTGGAGGAAAACGTTTCGCTCCTCCAAAACACCCTAAAGTGTCTCAATAATATTTAGATCTGGTGGCTCTGCAGGGCCTGGGAGATGTTCAACTTCACTTTCATGATCATCAAACCACTCTGTCACCAGTCTTGCTGTGTATATTGGTGTATTATCATCCTGATACATGGCACCGCCTTCAGGATACAATGTTTGACCCATTGGGTGCACATGGTCCTCCAGAATGGTTCAGTAGTCCTTGGCAGTGACGCGCCCATCTATCACAAGTATTGGGCCTAGGGAATGCCATGATATTTCAACCCAAACCATCACTGATCCACCCCATGCTTCACTCTGGGCATGCAACAGTCTGGGTGGTACGCTTCTTTGGGGCTTCTCCACACCGTAACTCTTCTGGATGTGGGAAAGACAGTGAAGGTGGACTCATCAGAGAACAATACATGTTTCACATTGTCCACAGCCCAAGATTTTCGCTGCTAATACCATTGATTGGGCAAAGGTTTGGCTATAGCAAGCCATGTACATTGACCTTGTGGAAACAGTAGAGTTGAGGTGCACATTTAATTCTTCAACGAGTTGGGCAGCTGTGGTTTTATGTTTTTTGGATACAATCTGTGTTAACCCCCTTTCAAACGGCTTCCTCTTGCGTCCACAGTTACTCCTGTTGGATGTGGTTTGTCCCTTTTGGTGGTATGCTGACATTAACCTGGATATCGTGGCTGTTGATACATCAAAAAGACTTGCTGTCTCGGTCACAGATGCACCAGCGAGACACGCACTAACAATTTGTCTTCTTTTGAACTCTGATATGTCACCAATAATGTTGTGTGCATTGCCATATTTTAAGCAAAACTGTGCTATTACTCTGGTAATTAAACCTTCACACTCTGCTCTTACTGGTGGAAAGTGCAATCAATGAAGATCGGCCACCAGGCTGGTCAAATTTAGCCATGAAACCTCCAACACTAAATTGGCCAACCCTTGTAATCCCTGTATAATTTCATTGTCCAACCCCTGTATATATAAATCAAACTGACTTTCAAAATGAAATACTGGTAAACTTGTTCTGTTTAGTTTAGCCGTTTTAGGCGCTGTGCTTTTTTTAGTTCTATTGTACAGTAGTTAAAAATCACAGACATGCAGAATCCTTTTTTATTTTCTTCCATGGCTTGTAGTTGGCTGATTGGAATTTGATAGGCTTTCTCTTGATGAGTTGATTGCCCAAAAGCAATTATGATTATGGACTGATTTTCTTTTAAAAAGCATTCCCACTGAACTCATCACTAGTTTCTAAAATAAGTTCCAAGCATCAGCACTACTTCCCTGAGAGAGACAATAAAGCTCAGAGGTTTGAACAGTGTTTTCTCAAATAAACAAATGTTCAAATATAAAATGTGCAATGCTTAATTTCGTACAGAAGTGTAGTCTGCGGAGTGTCCAATCAACTACTGTATACCATTAAAAACCTTAACACATCACCTAAAGTATGCTTTGGGTGTAGTCTATTCTGTTTATGCCTCCTGGGCATCTGCTCTTCAGACCTCCCCCCTAAGGGCCTCTCGGGGTGTGCTGTAGGTTGCAGTGTGGGATCTCTCGAGGTCGCACTGGGTGTTCTGGCACCTTTCTATCATGCGCAGCGTTGACTTTTCTGTGAATTATGCTGAAATGTTTTTTTCTGTAGGATTGAACCAGATGGACTGGCCCTTGGTCCCCAAGGCATGGATGAGCCTTGGGTGACCATGAACTTGTCACCAGTTTACTGTTATATAATTGATATGAATAATGTAATCAGGGTTAATACTGTATTTTAATAATATGGCTGATCAGTGTAAAAAAGAATTTTGGCAGGTCAGCTGCGTGGAATTTTCCACAAAACAAAATAACGGGAAAAAAATGACACAGAAAAGACTTTTTGACTTTGATTGTATCCAGCAAGTTTGTTATTGTATAAAGCATGTTTACCTGAGGTGTCTACTACACGTCATTAACTAGCTCAGATGTGAGGTAAAATCACTGAGTAATAACATTTACAGTTGCTAAGTTATTGATTTGTTAGCACCTGTAAAAAAAAAAAATAGGAAAAAGTTATTTTGCTAGTTAGTATTCTCAGCAGAGCAAGCTAATATCAGTTAGCCTGACTCTTTTTTTTGGTAACCTAGCTGGCTAAACAAGCTAGCAGCTATATCAGAAAGAGCATGAATAATGTTTGTCCTCCTTATTCAGATGAATGTGAGCACAACTATGGTACTTTGGTGGTTTAAAAGCAAAAAAAAAAAAAAAGGTTTTATTCAGGACTAAGCAAAATTATAAAAACAACAATACATTTGATAGTTATGCTAAAAAAATATAACGGCAGCATGTTACCAGATAGAAAACATGTCATTATTACCTCAGGCTGGTTGGTTCCATTCATGCTAGCCCTTTATCTGCATGAAACCTTCATTGTTTATTGTTTATGGAGAACAAAATACTGCAGTTTATATATACTGTGGTAAATAATGTAAATGCAGATAGTCTGTTCCAACCACCCAAAAATATAACCTACTTAGCCTTAGCATTCGGTTCATTTGTATGCCGATGCAACATTCTTGCAAACTTTTAATTCTTAAGGCAAAAATTCATAAGAGAGGGCATTCGTAAGGGTTCATATAGAATTAGGACAATATATTGTTTAAAATAATCTCAAACAGTGTAACCATTCAAACAACTAGCCAACAGCCTTTACCTAATATTATTAATATAGTGAAGCTATTGACAGTTTTTGAAGCAATTTGTTAGGGTCATATATATGAAATGCTATCATTTTCTGCTGTGGTAAACTTAAAAAACATGCTAACTGGAGAGAAATAACATACAACAGCTGAACATAATGTCATATAAAAAATGTACAAAATCAACTTAAAAATATGAATTGAGATTGTGGGACTACAAAAGTGTGTGAAACACCTCAATAATCAAGATTGTGGGGTTTTTTTTTTTTTTTTTTTTTTTTGCCAGTTGTCTGACACAGAACTGATTAGCTGTTTGCTAATTAGCTAAAGCGTGTCAGGTGTGTTAAATCAGAGCAGCTCATCTCCGCAGCCCTTCAGCTCTGGGGCCTGACATCACTGCTCTAAGTCTCCTTTTTATAAACATATAATCAACCGTTTAGCTTCTGTGGATAAAAACATGGCCTGAGGTGAGACAGTGGAAGGTCTGGAGGCAGAGATATAGTATGAAGAGAGAAACAACAGGATTGCGCCGGATTGTTAGAGGAGAAATAACAGGAGAAGCCGAGCCTGCAGAGTGGAGGAGCGGATGTGCCGGATGGAACATGGTGGAAGATGATTGACATAAAGTGACAGGAGCCAGGAACGTCACACCCTTTACCTGAAGAGGCTTGACGGGTTAGACAGGTAAGACAGATGGCTGAGCTTTATGATAAAAAAAAAAAAAAAAACTAGTGTAGGGATTGGGGGAACTGTGAAAAGACACTGCCTGAATTTCAGATAACAAGGTGATTTCTTGATGTTTGTTATCATCAGTGTGGGTAAATTCCAGTTTGAAAGAAATATAAATAAATGAAATAAATTTATTTTAGATTATATAAGTTTATATAAAGTGTTTGTGTATGATTTTGTATAAGTCAAGATGAAACTTGTGGGAAAACTCTAGAGGTTGGGGAAATTGGACATTGTAGTGAGAAATCTTCCGTCAGCAGTACAAGTGTGAAACTTTACGCAGTTTGGCCCAGTTTTGCCAGACTCAACATTTGTTAGGGAAGCACGCTGCAGTAACTCTGAATATATTGAACGTGGATTTGTATGTGGGTGGATGTTTTATATAGGTGTCTTTTATAGAGTAGGTTGCAGAACTGTTACAAATATACTGGAAAAATATCCATACAGGTTTAGTTACACTTTTGTGGGACCCAATCAACAAGCATCACATGTACCACATTCGGCGCTCGCAAATTATTTAAAATGTCCTCCTCAGAACTGTAATTGTGATTAAAAAAAAAAAAAAGCAAAAAAAAAAAAAAACTTTTTCATGGTTGCTTAAAGGATTCAGACCTATGAACATTTTTACACGAGTTTATATTTTATTTGGTTAATACTCACAAGGTGAATGTTTATTTGGAATGGAACTGAAAATGAAAGCGAGTAAATGGCTCATTCAAAATACAACGAGGTCAGAGTGCCTTGGCTAAATCTAAGCAAGTTAATAAAATATCTGAGAAATAAAAGATGTATAAAATGAAATGTGGTATAAGTAAAAAATAAATGACCTAACAAAAATGTATAAATAAAAGAAAAAGTAATTTAGAAAACCAATACAATAAAAGAAAAATGTAAATAGAAAAAGTACAGATAGATATAGTTACACACTGAGCGAGGGAAAGAGAGGGAGAATTACACCAATTTGGCCACACATTCTTATAAAAATTTTTTTTAATGGTTTTTAACATTAAAAACATTATTAATACCGAATACATTGAAATTATGACGGAACAAATAGGGATTTGTGTAGCCAAAAATTGTGCATAAATAACCCAGAATATGTTTAATATTTTAAAATCTTCAAAGTAGCCCACTGATGACAGCTTGGCACACTCTTGGCATTTTCTGAAGCCTCACACTTCAAATAGTATTCCACCAATCCTGAAAGAGTTCCTACAGGTGTTGAGTACCATCCAGTCAGACTCATTACAAACCATCTATCTCATGGTGATTATGGAGGCCAGGTCATCTGATACATTGCACCATCATTCTCCTTCTTACGTTAAGGTATTTGACAAACGCCCTTATGCAGAGTGACTTACATTTGTATACGTGAGCAGTTGTTGGGTTAAGGGCCTTGCACAAGGGCACAACAGGGACAACTTGGCATTCATGGGATTTGAACCTGGGTCCTTCCAAACCATAGTCCAATTCTTTAACCACTTTAACCATCTATTCCAGACCCTATGATTTGGGGGTCTTCTTGGATAACATAAGCTAGAGGTGTGTTTGGGAAAACAAATGATGGTGCCACTAAGGGCAAACTAGATGTGATGGCATAAAACTGTGGACTTTAATCTGAGGTGCTTTTCGTTTTCTTTTGATTATGTAAAGCTGCTTTGTGACCATGACAATTGTTAAAAGCACTATACAAATAAAATTGAATTGAATTAAATCCTCTGCAGCAGAGGTACCTCTTGGGCTTCCTTTCCTGGGTTGGTCCTCATGAGAGCCAGGTTCATCATCATATATGATGGTTGTGTTGACTGCACGTGGTGATGCAGTCAAAGTTCTTACAATTTCTTTTTTTGCATAGACTGACCTTCATTTCTTAATGTAATGATGGACTTTCAGGTCTTTTATCCTAACTGAGTGATTTCTGCATTAATATGGATTTGTTCAGTAGCTTTAGCAGCACTAATAGTTCTCTTGACTCTGTACCAACCCTTGCTCAACTCTTGACGAGGCATGCCTGGTGACTACCTCATGAATGTGATGAGAGAATGCTATGAGTGTGCCAAGCTGTCCTCATTGCTATACTGTATGTAGCTACTTTGGACAATCTAAAATCTAAAATATATTCTGGGTTAACACTTTTTTTTATTTACTCCATAATTCCACATGACCCTTCATGAATTTCTTGCAATCTTCACGTCTCTTTCTGATTTTGAAGTTTGAGGTCATAGCACCCTGCACACTCGTTATGCCTACCGGACATCTCCCTCTTTTTCCTTTCAATAAGAGCACACAATTTCCCAGGATGTCATTTTAATTTTTTCAGTCCGCTCCACTGGTGCATATGGAGAAGGAATCATCAAGCCGATATGGCCAGTATAAACTTTCCTTTATAGATTCACATCTAATAAAGAGGGGAAAGTTATTATACAAATGGCTAATGCTGGCTCACAGGGGGAATATGAATGGGAAGAATTTAATTGACATGAGACAATAGTAATAAAATAAGATTTCTATATTTCTGGCTATGCCCTATAACGAGGTTTTTACAGTGTAAGAGCTTTTTAATGAGATATGAATAAGGAATAGAGTCTTTCTGTTCGCCAAGACTTCCCACAACGTCCTTCAGAACAAAACTGTTTAAAAAATCCCTTTCAAGTCGAAGCAACTGTTGTTTAAGTAAGATCTCTCAGGATTTATTTAGGAAATTTTACCAAGTCTTTAGTCCAAGTCTTCAGCTTGTTGGATTGCATTGTTTGATGTTACAGTAGGTTATATATCTATGGGGTTCTATCGATGGATAATGATTCTGACTTCCTGATGGGATTCCATGGAATGTTTTTTTGCAAAGGAAACCTTACATCATCGGGTTCCCTTAGGAACATCAAAGGAAACCCTACATCATCGTGTTCCCTTAGGAACATCAAAGGAAACCCTACATCATCGGGTTCCCTTAGGAACATCAAAGGAAACCCAACATCATCGGGTTCCCTTAGGAACATCAAAGGAAACCCAACATCATCGGGATCCCTTAGGAACATCAAAGGAAACCCAACATCATCGGGATCCCTTAGGAACATCAAAGGAAACCCAACATCATCGGGTTCCCCAGCAACGTTAAAGGAAACCCAACATTATAGGGTTCCTCTAGGAACATCAAAGGAAACCCAATGTCATAAGAAGGACATAAATATCTTATAGTGTGATATTTTAACTTATTTTAGTTACTGACACATACATCTATCAATACATACTGTAAATTCATTCTGAGTCAACTAACTAACTACTGTAGCTACGCAGTTTACTTTAACAGATATTTGTTCATTTTGTAGCTTGTGATCGTTTGAAAGCAAATCTATACAGCTAGCCCTAGCTATGTGGTGACATATTGACGTAATATTAAAAAACAAACGTATTTGGACATTTCTTAGATGATCGTCCAAAGCAAAGCTAGATAATTAGCATAATAAGCTAATCCTGACTACAATGTCGATGGCTATTATCCGATACTATCACAAGTAAATAATGAAGCTAGCATGTTTAATTGTTAATGAAAGTTAAAATAACCAGTAATTTCCAGCTGACATATAAGATATGTTACTCTGGTAGTCAGAAAGTACATTATTACTGTACTTATTTTCTGATGTACTACATGTGCCACTCTATGGTACCTGGTTCTACCATGGTGCATACTTTGGTATAAGGGTCTATATACTATAGTATGGCACATGGTTCTATTACAGTATGTACTGTACTGTACAATGGTACCAGGTTATTTGTTTATGTACCATAGCGATAATATTTACATAATATGGTACCATTGTATCAATGTAACAAATTCCATAGTGGATGTTGCAACCCGTATACAATAGTACTGCTTGTACTATACTATACCATACCAGGGGTATGGACTAATCTATCTAATATGGTATAGTATGAACAAACATATTATGGTATTATATGTGTATTATATCATTATGTGTATATGAGTATTATGGTACTACCCCAGTGTCTACTGAAGTGCTACAGTACCTATACCCTGCGTTGCCTATGATGTTAATACTATGATACATTATGGAATGTACTATAGTTTATCATAGTAAGGTTTTTTTTTTTATGGGGAGAAACTGAAATGTGCTAAACATGCAAGATCGTCTATGCTAATCCTAAATCATTATACGTCTGTTAGCATTTGTAAAAAAAAAAAAAAAAATCACATCCTTTTTAACACACTAGCTTGAGACAAAACAATTACAAGAGTGCGAGTGGGAGTGTCTAAACTGAGTGTGTACGGGTCATAAAACCTCACCCTGGAGTGTAAACCCAGGCTCCAGGTGTGAGCAGAGATATTAATTAAACCCGAGAATGAGAATGAGACCGAGACCTACTGTATGAGCTTTCCTGATTAAACAAAGGCTAAACCCAGCTTGTGCAGATCTGCTAATCGTGGCTAAGGTAAGCTTATGAGTTAGCATGCGAGCACAGACAGATTTACGCGCTTGAATATTTCCGGTGCAAGGGTAAAAAAGATTAAAAGATTTAAATAGAAATTGTCTGTAGGTGTAACGGGTCAGGTTGGTCTTGTTGGTTGTTTCCACTGGATGAATATTCGCCACAATGTATAGGACTGTTCAAATGTCAAAATACTGCTAATGTCAAAATAATCTGTATCATTGAGTTGTATTTAATATGAAAAAATGAGGAGGGACTCAAGACTTTTGCACTGAACTGTAGATTGGTGAGGTTGTTTCTGAGTTAAACCTCGAACTGTGTATTTTTGCTTATCAGCCGGAGTGAAATAACACACACACACACACACACACACACACACACACACTGAGCAGATCTGAAACCGGTGTTAACATATACGGGACCTTTAAGGCTGGATGAACCCTGGCAAACGTTAAGCCATAGCTATAATGTTCTGGCATGTGACTACATACAGTAAACAGATGTTTATTACTTGTTGGCTACGAGTTTTTCTTGTCTCTCTATTGCAGAGCTAATGCCTGGTACTTCTATATTTGATAGCCTTCACATCTTGTAACAAATAAGCATCCAGGATTAATGCAGGTTGTGTAAATGCAGAGTGCCAGGTGTGGAGCTGGCGTTCTGCTCTGCTTGTTCTTCTGTCCTGAAGCTTGGCTGAAGCTTTGGACCAGGTCTTTAGTGAGATGGCTTTAATGAGAGCTGGCACAGGGAGCAGCGTGGCACAGCTTGGCACGCACATACACACTGATGAGGGTATCAATCATCAGGGACAGACTGCTGCCACGGTAATGTCAAACAGAGCGAGGGATAGCTTTAGAGCAAAAAAAAAAAAAAAAACAGGCTACGTTTAAGAGATTTAGCAAGAAAAAAACATCAAAATACTTGCCATATTTTCTTGATTTTTGTAGTTGAGTCAATTCAGAGTCGAATTGCCTTTCAATTGCACTAGATTTCACTTGGAAGTGAACCAAGACTTGTTTTGCTCCACACCCGGGTGTGATCTCTGTAGAAAAAACCCACCATGCCTCAATTCAAATGAACCAAAAGCTGTGTGTATGAAAGCACTCGAAGATATGACAAATGCCCAGAAAGATGGAGAGAGACAAGGAGAAAGTCAAAACCGAATAGAGAGCGACACAGGACTCATGAAGCGGACACACTGAGGAGATTGCATTGTCTCGGGCACTCATAAACATCTCTGCTGAAAATGACTTCCTGTCTTTCCCTATGAACAAGGTGGAATTTTAGAAAAGAGCTGGCATGACTGAAGATCAGCAGAGGAACAGGGGGTCACAGGCCTGGGTGTGAAACAGAAGACGGAGAGATGGATGGAGAATATAGATAAAAAGAAAGTAAGCAGGCGGCACTGTGGCTTAGTGGTTAGTACTGCCGCCTTGCACCTCCAGGGTCCGGGTTTAATTTCCGGCCCGGGTGCGATTCTAGGCAGTGTGTCCATGGAGTTTGCCCGTACTTGGTGGGTTTCCTCTGGGTACTCTGGTATCCTCCCACAGTCTGTGATGGATGCTCCTCATGCCCTAAGTCTTCTGGGATAGGCTCCGGGCCCCTGGCGACCCGGTATACAGAATAAAGAGGTATGGACGATGAGCGATATGGAAGACAGCCACGAGACAGAGACCAGGTGGCATGTGACTACATAAATAGATTGCAGTGAGACCATCAGTAGTTTTATTGAGTTATTCAAGTTAAGTCTTTATTCATCACATATACATTACTGCACAGTGAATTTTTTTCTCTTTCCATATTCCCATTTGTAGGAGGCTAAGGTCAGAGGGCAGGGTCAGCCATGATACGGCACCACAGGAACAGACAGGGTTAAGGGCCTTGCTCAAGGGCCCAACAATGGCAGCCTGGTGGAGCTCGGATTTGAACCACCAACTGAAGAAAGACAGGAAGGATGAGTGGATGGATGGATGGATGGATGGATGAATGCAGAAAGAAAGAGGAATAAGGGAAGGAAGGATGAAAGAGTAGGTGAGGGATCAAAACAGATAAGATGATGTAGAAAGGAGTAGAAAGAAAGAAAGATTGTCAAGAATGCAAAGAATATAAGAAGACAAATGAGCAAGAAAAAAGAAGTCGATGAAGGAGTGAAAGGGGCCGAGGAGGAGGGATGGAGGGAGAGGGTCAGAGGTGAGAGGTTGGTGAAGTCATGGTGTTGGTGTCACATGAGCGATTCAGTCTGAACACCGCTACAGTGCAGCTTGTCCACGTTTCCTGCTGATGGTCTGGAGTTTGTTACCCTGAATCTCTGTGGAGAAATAAACTGTATTTCCTGTAGCGAGTTCGAGGTCGTCATGTTCTACTGCTAACCTCAGTGGCGTTCATTCAGAGGACGCGCGACTGGCGAGGAAACAGAGTCGTGTCTGTGAATATGGTTAATGTTGCAGGTTTATAGGGGAAGGAATACATATAAATATATTCCTTTAACTTAAGGAAGCACTGGTGGTTCTGGAGTGTATCACCAGATAAATAGCCGCTTATGACTATTATTAATAGGAAACACAAACGCCGTTCAATTAAAACCGGACTTTGATTTCTCTATAGAATTTCCTGCAATACTAATGAACTAATCCCAGTGTTTCACTAGTTCTTGGATACCATCCAGGTAGAAAGATTTCTCAGGACTTCACGGATGAAACGCCGGCCTCCCAGGAACCCCTTTAATATAATTTAATATAATGGACTGTACGGGGGACCCCCAGCCAAGTTGGCGACTGATTATACGGTTCCCGCAGGTTGCCGACAAGTTATCCGTGGATTTCCATCGATCAGGTGTTTCACTCGTTGAATGTTTCAGGGAACGACTGCAGTGGGCAGCTTTTCCTGTTTAATATGTAGTCTGTGAAATACTACATTCATCTTTAATACGCTGCCATGCAGACTCTATCTCTTATCGAATTCCTTTTAATCTCAGTCCCCATTGGGGTTAGACGTAGCGGTGAGACGCTGAGATGTTCCTTCTTGACATATGCTCTGCCATGTCGGTTTAGGCGTCGCAGCATTCAGAAGCTGTTCTGTAGACACAAGTCTGTGTGATTTATTTTGATTAGCTGAGGCCAAGCCCAGATGGCTGGCTTGGGGGAAATGATCAGAGTTTGCTTACAGGGAAAGAGCTGGTTGGTTAGAGGTAAATACTTACAAATAAATAAAGAGCTTACGATCCAAATTACATCGGCTGAAACATCGAGCATGTCCTTATGGAGATTGTTGTTGGTGCATTATGAGCTGCGTAATGTCTGTAGATGCTAAATGTGCGCACACACTCACTATGGACAATTAACCAAATCTGCATGCCTTTGGACTGTGGGAGGAAACCGGAGAACCCGGAGGAAACCCACCAAGCACGGGGAGAACATGCAAACTCCATGCACACAGACCCAGCGGTAATCGAACCCAGACCCTGGAGATGCTACGGTAGTCAACAATACTAACCACTACGCCACCATGACATGCACCATACAGTATACAAAGAAACAACAATAAATCAATTTTAAAAAACCCTCTTGTCTTGATGATGCATAAATACCATAAAAAAACTGTTCTGGCTTCAAGTTTCTCCTCTGTCTCCTGGTCGTCGAGTGATGCAGCAGCGCTTTAGTGCTTTACGCTATCCAGTCCTGTAATCTCATATCATTTGTCCAGATTAGCTTCCTTAATTTGATGTTAGCGCCAGCATCAACACCATCATACTCTTTCATACACACTCATCGTACATCTCCTTGATCTCCTCAGGGTCTTCCTGTTGCAACCAACTCTCTGTAATATTTCTATATTCTCACTAAATTAATATGTTTGCAGAATGGTGTGTGAAGAAATTAAGACTTTGTATTCTTCTGGATTTTAATCAAAATCAAAAATGTAGTAATAAATCCAGCCATCCAGGAACTACTGTAGTCCAACTAGGGACCGTGGTGACCATTGGTGACTGTTGTATTTATTCCCATTTTTATCAACTTGGATGGTCAACATTCACATCCTCATTGACACTCTACAGGCAGTTTGGGAAGGCACATCTGCATGTCTTTGGCCTGTGGGAGGAAACCCGGAGGAAACCCACCAAGCAAGGGAAGAAAATGCAAGCTCCATGCACACAGGCCCGATGCGGGAATCAAACCCGGACCCTGGAGGTACCAGTGGCGACAATGCGAACCACTAAGCCACTGTGCCGCCAATATTAATAATAATACTACTATTACCACTACTACTAATAATTTAAGATACAGTGTCAATGCAGTATGAAAATACATCAACCTGAAAAATATCAAATAAGCACATCACGTACTTCATATTTCCATATAAACATATTTCAGGTTGGCGTATATTCCCGCTTCCCCTGCCCGCTGATTGGCATGCGGCGTACGCGATCACGACTGATTCGGTTAGTTTATTCTGTAAAGACACAAGAACCGCCGCAGGAGAGGGAATTGAAGGAATTAAAGATGGTTTACGGCGCTACAACTGTCCTGTAGTCATCATTAATCCGTCTCTATAAAGCCCCTTTACCCTCTGAGCTTTTACACATCAGCGTGTCGAGCGACTTTATAGCCGGTGTTTAACTCCGCGATGTTTGAGATTGTTAACACAACTGAGACTCTGATAGATCGGGCAGGATGACCTTTCGGTCTTTTGATCTATGCACAGAGTAGATACAGACTTCAGTATCTCTCTCTCTCTCTCTCTCTTGCTCTTTCGCTCTATCTGTCGTCTCTTAAATGGGAAATTCAAAAGAGCCAGTGGCAGAGATTAATTTGGGGCAGCGGAAAGATACAGATGGCCTTGGGCTTCAAATCTAAAATGGAAGGCGACGTATTTAAAGCACTTCAAGCATTCACATCCCCAGTCTCTCTCTCTCTCTCTTTCTATCTGTTGGACTTTTTGCATTTTTTCCCCCTCCCATCACATTTTGTCACATCCCCCCCCCCCCTCCCCTTGTCGCTCCTAATACCTCTGACAAGCCACCGATAAATTCGCACCAATGTGAGTGTCTGTCACAGCGCCCAGGAACCCTCAGTTAGCTTAAAATAAATAAATAAATAAATCTTTTTTCTTTTTTCCCTCTTCTCATTTGACTTGGTGTCAAGTCTCTGAACACCCACTATCTCCGTCTCTATGGTCTTAGTCCTGTTCACTCGCGTTTACTCCTGTCGGCTGAAACCCGGGTAAAGGCGAGATGAGAGAGAGGGGGAAAAAATACGGAGAAAGAATAAGCAGGAGACTGGCAGAGAGAGAGTAAAGATGATGCATGAGTGAAAGAGAGAGAGAGAGAGAGAGAGAGAGAGAGAGAGAGAAAGGGACAGAATGAATTGGCCCTTTTCACTTCATTGCCTGTAGTGTCTTCTGGTTCAGCGGAGATGAGACAGTTTGGGGATGATGTCTCTCTCTCTCTCTCTCTCTCTCTCTCTCTCTCTACCTCTCTCTCTCTCTACCTCTACCGCTCTCTCGTTCCTGTCTGTGGGCTGATAAGCTTTACTGTCAGACTTTCTGACTTTCATTAAACTTTCTCTCCCCCCATCTGTCTGCCTCAGAACGCAGAGCTCCGGTAACTCCTACATGAAGTGCTATTCAGGGGAAGCTCACGCCTCATTCTCTCAGAGACGGGAGGGAGCGCAGACTTCGGAGCGCTTAAGTATTTTATTTTTGTACTCTTCCAGAACATGCATACATTATAATTGACGTAAAGTGAAGTAATTACACTGTAGGTTAAAAATCAAGCAGAATGGAGAGGCTGTATTATGTGGCGAGAGGCGAGTGCGTTCACTCTCTGTAGGCTCTGTGCTTTGCCGGGGAAAAATTTCCGAGCACTATAATAATTCTTCACAGTGATGTTAAACAAGGATAATGTACAATCGTTGTCAAAGCACGGATCAGACAGTCCGAGCAGGAACCCTGACGCTAGTGATGACGTGTTTTTCAAAGTTAGAACGACTTTGATGAAGTGAGGTCGAGATAACGTTGAATGAACCTTGAAAATACGGCCAAATTCGAACCTTTATTTGGAGCAATTATGGTGATTAGCATCCAACCACATCCAGGCTCCCTTAAGGAACACGGTTTAGGACTCCGATTAGAGATTGGGACGGACCCAACAGCTTCCCACACGCAGCGTGTGTATCTCATGTCATGCATCTCTTAGTGCCGTAATGTTGAATCTCTGGTTTATTTTCTTTCAGAAATATTACCCGAGGTGTCGAATGCATTTACTAGCACCAACAGCACGTTGACCTTTTGGTTAGCACTGTCGCCTTGCCCCTCCAGGGTCCGGGTTCGATTCCCACCTCGGGGTCTGTGTGCATGGAGTTTGCATGTTCGCCCTGTGCTTGGTGGGTTTCCTCCGGGTACTCGCGTTTCCTCCCACAGTCCAAAGACATACAGATTAGGCTAATTGGTGTTGCCTGTAGTGTGAGAATGAGCGTGCTTGATGGATTGGCACCCCGTCCAGGGTTGTACCCTAAGTCTCCTGGGATAGACTCCGAGGCTCCCGCGACCTTGTATACACGATAAAGCGTTATAGGCAATGAGTGAGGTGAGAGTAAACAGCAGGCCCCCTAGTGGTATGGTGGTATCAGTTTGATTTAAGTCTTAGGAGCATTCGTTCAACGTTATCCTGTCGTCATGTAGCTAACCTTGTTCTGACGTTGTTTTATAAAGATAATTTAAGCTAACAAAAACAACCTAATACCACATCTGTAACATTGCACAATTTACGCCAATACTTTACAGTGTGCCCCCCATTTAGAAAAAAAATGACCGAGACAAAACAAACACATGAAGACAATCAGACAGCAAACCAATGACAGGACATGGCTGGAGACAGGAATAACGCAGGGATGACATTCATTACTATGGGTAATGCTCTGCGCATGAGGACGTCCTGACAGATTTTGCTATTTTGACAGTTTGCTATTTTCCCCTTGCAGACAGACTCCCTAAAGCTGTGAAGGTATGAATAAGAAGTATGAAGTGACCACTTGACTGACAAAACGCCGACTATGGACGTTTCTCCAGCATCAGAAGCATCTCTATGAGTGTCTTGGGGAAAATCAAGGAATTCCACTGACACCTGAATAATCAATTCAAAAATGAATTCTTATGTCTATTATTAGTTTTATTTCTATTATGACTTTTTAATAGGTTTTGGAGATGTGACGTTTCTTTAAAATCTGCTCTGAAATCCAAATGTTCGCCATCCAAGTTGCAAATTCTTAGTTATGGGAAAGTTGTAAACAGTTTTAGACTTTGAAGGCATTGAAGCCTTGAAGACTTTCAAGCCTTGGCATAACGGTCCTGTTTTTTTTTTGTTTTTTTTTTCTCTCAAGTCAGAAAGAAGTGGTTAGCGTCCTGCTATGTTTATCAAAGTCAGTAGTCGTGCATAACACATTATTTTTTTTTCCTTCTCAGAATTCCCTGAAGTTGATCTTTTGAATCCTGCGTGCCACATTTTAATTCTCGCCATCTGTTTGAAGTTGGTGTGCGAGTTGTGCATACTTCATGTTGCCTTTTTTAGATGGCCAGTTCTCACATTCTGGTTCTAACAATCTGGAATTTCATTTATATATATTATTATATATATAAATTTATTTATTTATTTATTTTTATATTTTTTTCAAATGCACTCCGAGTTTTAACCCCATTGATTTTAACTCTTGAGCCAAAATGTTTTTTTTTTTTTTTTAGTTTAAAAAAACCTTGAATTACGAGCGGCAAAACTGATTGACATTTACAGAACATGTCAAGCACAGGACAGTGATGAGACTCAAGAAAACATTTGAATGATGCAAATCAAGTCCGTTTGTCCGTTGTTTGAATGAGCATCCCTGCTGAGGTATCTCGGGGGGGCGCGATGCAGTCGTTCAGCGAGTGGAATGCCTGAACTGTGAAAATCGATGAAATATATACGTCGCCAGCTTTGTAAAAAAAAAAACGCGTCTATCTGTGGAAACCGTACACAATCATTCACCAGCACCACTTGCACATTACGGGAACTCGGCTGAGGGTTATTGTCACATCCCCCATACAACCAGACCTCGCTTCAAGCTGTTCCTACATGTCTAAAGGAACTGTAGGAGCTCCTGGGAGGTCAGGGTTACAGACGTGAAGCAATCGGTCTGATCAAAACCTTCTACCTTGTTGGGATCCAAGCACTAAAGAAACACACAGATAAGTACATTAGTGTAGCAGGGGATTATATAAGGAAATCAAGGGAATGTTCAGTTATTCTGCGTTATCAAAAGTCCCGGTTTGACTTGAACACATAAGCATATTTACAAGCATGAAAACTGCACATCGCAAAAAACGCCTTCCCGGGTGTGCTTTTAGAAAGAATACCAAGCGCGCCATGTCGGCACGCAGCTCACACTCGTCCAGACCCGAAAGTGAAATCCATCACAGGCTAAGAGGTTAAAACGGAAACCTGGTGATAGAATGAAACACACTGGCATGTGCTAGATGCAATTTAAAAAGAAATATGGCTAGGTCAGGCGGGTTAGTTTTACCGAGGTACTACAGAAACCGGTTTATAGTGGGAGGCGGACTTTTCTCAGGGACCCGCCTTTTTGGACGATTAGCGTTCTGAGAACAACCGTTCCGGGATTCTCCTTCAATCAGTGAACGACTGAGTGCGTTCCACTGTAGCGCTTAAAAAAATGAAAGTAAAAGTAGAAATGGATGCATGTAGGACTGCGTTTCGCTACTAAATGCATGAGAAATGTTCATTTTCCTTCACCTGGTCTTTAACACGATATCAATTTCATGGCGAAAACGGCCTGTAAAATTAAAGACATCTGTGAAATGGTGCTCAGCGTCTGTGAGACTACAGAGAGAGAGAGAGAGAGAGAAACAGATCGATGCGGAGATGAGACGGTCACAGGTTTCTCCTTCACTCATGCAAGGTCTAATGGCCGAAGCATCCAGTCTGTCTCTTAGTGTTTATGTTCATCTTTCCGTCTCCATCTTTTTGGACAGCCTGATTCCATTTCCTTGTCTTTTCATTTATCTTCTACTTTCTTTTCTTTCGACTCTCTCTCTCTCTCTAGCACTCCCTCTGTCTGTGCAGACCAAGGCCAGCGCTTCAGTGACTCTGAATTCAGGATTATAATATGGCCCGTCGCTGAACTGGACGTTTGGATGGCTACGCTATTCGGCCCACGATGAATACACTGTGATTATCTTTAATGATGCATGGATTCCATTAAAACATTCATAGCACACTCGGTGCCACGGGTTATTGTAATAATTTTGTGGCTTGAGAGAGAAAGAGAAAGAGAGCAGCATATCTTTTGCACATCTTTATTATTAAGCTCTTCACAATGGCTTTTCCAAGTCACATCACGGTTTTCCCAACACACCAGAAATCTGATAGACCTTCCTTCCTCTAATCATCACGGGTTCTCAATTTAAAATGTCCGACACTCCGTATTGTGCGCACTTTTGTGTGAAGGGTGCGTTCTTTAAAATATAGTCCGCGGCAGATTTATTAGCACCCTCCAAAAGTGTAAATTTCATGAACAAGTGAATTATAAAAGATCTAACATGAATATTAAACCATACAATTAAGTTTTGTAGTTGTAACCGGGACCCGTGATGAAATTTACATTTCCATGGACATTTACAGAAAGTACGCTGATGACACTCTGGACAAAGAGTAAGATGTTTAACGGTGCATACGATTTAAAGAACGCTGGGAATAACAGCCCTGGCCGAGATGGCTCGAGCCCACTGCAGTCATTCCCGTGAGCAATCAGAGAGCGCAACGGCTGATCCTTGGAAATCGTTGGATAATTTGTCACCAAATGACGCATCTGTCTTTTGAAACTGTACTTTGAATCACAATCTTTCAACAACACCGCTTGTATGTTACAGGAACTCGGCTGGGAGTTACTGCCACATCCCTCATACAGTCCTGGCCTCGCTCAAAGCCATTTCCACAAGTTTGGGCCGTTAAAGGAGTTCCTTGGAGGCCAGCATTTCAGATCCGATGATTGTTCTGGTGTACCGAGAAAACTTTCTACCTTGACGAAGCACTAGTGAAAAAGTTGGATAAGTGCATTCGTGTAGCAGGGGACTTGAACGCCACTCGTAGTTTTGCAAAATTCTGATTTCAATCGACTAGTGTTTCTACACGTAGTATGAACTTGCTTCTTGGTGTGTAATCCAGCTTGGGTTGCAGGACATTCATAAGAAGATCATAAGTGTTCTCACAATTTTCAGTGCATAAAATGTTTAAAGCCATACAGCTTGTCCATATGGATTCCACTTCAACCACATAGAGTTCAGATCATGAAGCAGGGATTCCATGTCTTTGAATCATGTGGCCGAGATTAACCTCTTACCATCCTGACAAAGGTAATCAATTTCTGAATTGAAATTCCTGTTCCCTTTTTGACGACAGAGATCTTTACCAGAGCCAGTGGACCACCAGCCACAAAACAGTCTGGTCCATCTCCCTATTGTTCAGTGGCCTTTCTTTGGTGGTCATGGTTCAAAAGTTCGACTGCGGATTCATCCGACCACAACACATGATTCCACTTGTAGTTACACTGGCGCTTGCTGAACTCGTCGCTGGTTATTGTCATGGAAGATGTTAAAACAACAGAAATGTACAGTATATGGCCAAAAAACTTTGCAAAGAGCTCACTTTGTGCACTGTAATGTCACAGCATACAAAGACATCCTGAACAACTGCATGTACAACTGAGCTCTCAATTTGTTCCAGCAGTTTGATGAAGACCCGTATAGGGTGTGACGATCAAGGTCATGATGGATCCAGATCCTATCCCAGGAAACACATCCCTCAAGTCAGGATCCCAGGAAACACATCCCCCCAACCCCTTCACACACTCATTCACATCGAAGGGCAACACCAGTTTATTATTTATGGGTATATTTTTGTGAGATGAGATGGAACCAGAGAACCAAGAGGAAACCCACACAAACCCTTCAGGAACTAGGATAAAGAATAAAGTAAATTTTATCTGAAGGTAAAATTTTCCAGAGCTAGTGTGCTATATCTCCTTCCCTTAAACCTGACCCCCTTTTCCTACAAACATCTGATAACATTTCACTCACTAGAGTATTTTCCGCTGGATATTAATCTGTATATATTAACCAATGAAATCTAATCTAATGTACAAATACCCTTGGCTTTGCAATAAAAGACTATTTAAGGTCAGCTCCATGTAACCGATCTAAAAAATGTAAAACGCCAAACCTACGCCTGCTTTTTATCAGTGCTGTTTATCTTTGTAACTTTTTGCTAAATCTGATACTTGTGTGTATATATATGTGTGTGTGTGTGTGTGTGTGTGTGTCCTGGACTTTATGACTCTGTTAATGGTGATCCGCTGTTTACAGATGCTTTACACATTTCACACCGACACTCGATCCGCACCTGAGCAGGCCGACTGGGAGAGTTTGACATATGAGGCGTTGACAAAACAAAATATACAACTCGTCGAGCGCTCCATTCATAATGCCAAAACATCTGGCCTGCTAGGGGGGGGAGGAAGGAAAAACAGTGAAGTTCATTGAGAAACGTAGAGGCCAACTCTGAGACGAAGCTGCAGGCGAGAGGTGACTGTCGAGAAAGAGTGCCTGCTGAGAAAACGGCTTGCTTTTTTGTTTTTCCTTTTATTCCAGAGGAGCGAGGCGATGTGATGTCATGTTTTCATTGACTGTTAGGTAAATGCACAAAGGGCTCGAGGAGGTCAGGAAAAGTCTGCCACGTCTCAGTGCAGATTAGCCGAGACGTGTGCTTTTTATAGAAATGCCGTGACTGTACGGTTGTGGAATGAGCTTGAGGACGACATCCAATCAACACGAGGACTGGGAAGGAAACTGCCTGATGCGGGTCTGGAACAGAATCGAATTAAAGGTTATGAGAAGAAAATGGAAAACTGCTGATTGAATTGATGAAAGAAATGTATGCGCACGTGCTAGGGGCAATGCTATCCAGCTAAGGTTAAGGAGACACTGCATGACCGCAGTGAGGTTTCCAGTCTCCCTTAAATCAGATATGACCTGATTCAGCAACAATAACCTTCATCACCAATTTCTCATCAGATTTACTGAAATTTTAGGTTCCTCCTCCAAGGTCCGGGTTCAATTCCCGGCCAGGTCAGATTCCTGTCTCTGTGTGCATGGAGTTTGCATGTTCCTTCCCGTGCTTGGTGGGTGTTTCGATCAGGTACTCTGGTTTCCTCCCACAGTCCAAAGACATGCAGATTAGGCTAATTGGCGTTCTCAAACTGCATGTAGTGTGTGAATGTGTGTGTGCCCTGCAATGGATTGCCAAAGTGTGCCCTGCTTTATGCCCTTCAGTCCTCATGTGGCATGGAGGCGATTAGTCTATGACATTCCTACGTGTTCTGGAAGCCCAGGTTGCTCTGATAGTGGCCTTCAGCATTTCTGCGTTTTCGGGTCTGGTGTCTCGCACGATTGGATGTCATTCCCAAGCTCATTCCACAACCGTACAGTCAAGTTGGCTGGCCAGTCAAGCATAGTGATACCATGTCCTTAAACCATTAAAGGACATGTTAACACTGAGGACATATTAATTAAGGCGTTCGAGTCCCCTGCTAAAAAGTGAGAAAAAACTCCACACAATTCAATATTTAATTCGGTTCGATTCATTATTTCCATGATGTCTTGCTTGTGGAGCCTTATTGGCTTACAGCTAATGAAAACCCCAAATTTAGTATTGCAAAAATGAAAAGATTTTTAACCAGAGAAATGTTAGACTACTGAAAATTATGGACATGTACTTGAGACAGGGGTCACTTTGCATAAATTACCCGGGCTAAGGACAAAAAGGACTGGAGTGTTGCTCAGTGGGCCAAAGTCGTCTTTTCAGATGAAAATAAATTTTGCATTTCATGTGGAAATCGAGGTCTCAGAGTCTGGAGGAAGAGATGAGAGGCATATGTGTTAATATGTTTAAGGACATGGTATCACTATGCTTGATTGACCAGCCAACTCGACTCTACGGTTGTGGAATGAGCATGGGAATGACATCCAATCGAGCTAGACACCAGACCCGAAAACGCAGAAGAGCTGAAGGCTACCATCAGAGCAACCTGGGCTTCCATAACACATCAGGAGTGTCATAGACTAATCACCTCCATGCTACATCGCATTGCTGTAGTAATTCATGCAAAGGAAGCCCCGACTTGTGATGTTCATACTTTCCAAGAGTTCAACATTTCTGTGTTAAATTTTTTTTTCTTCTATTTATTGGACTTAAGTAATATTCAAATTTCCTGAGATACTGAATTTTGGGTTTTCTTTAGCTGTAACCCATAATCATCAAAATTAAAAGAAATAAAAACTTGAAATGGGGCAGCACGGTGGCTTGCACCTCCAGGTTCTGGGTTTGATTCCCGGTCAGGTTTGATTCCAGCCTCTGTGTGCACGGAGCTGGTATGTTATCCCTGTGCTTGGTCGATTTCCTCGAGACTTGCAAATTAGGCTAATTTTATACTGAAAATAACGCTTGTTCAGGGTCACAGAAGTCACTTTTGTTGTTGCGTTGTATGATCTGTTTATATATATATATATATATACTCACCTAGAGAAAAAGCTCTCGCACTTATACTGCAAGTGTCTCTGTCTAGATAACTGCCTTCGGAGACCGGCCCTTTGGATGATTAGCGGCTAATGTCTTGCAAGATTCCGCTTCGATCGATGGCCGACTGTTGCAGTTGTGTCTCCTCCTATTTCTCTCCGCCGTTTAAGAAGCCACATGGCTTTCTCCATCTGTTCAGCTCCGATTGACGCCCCCATCCCTACGGGGGCAATCGGAACACGGCTCAAGGCCAGCATCAGCTTTGGTGCGAGCACTGTAGAAATTAGCATTCGTCTTTTTAGAGACAGATATAATTCGTCTAATAATAATTCTAGGTTAAACCAGTCAAGACGTCCCAAGATATTTTCCTTTTCTCTAGATTTCTTTAAAAAAAAAAAAAGCACTAATATTTACAACATTTTTACCTTGATCATCCCTGCAACAGCTAATAGGAAACATCATATAGCGACACTCATAGATACTGTCCTGCTGAAAACAGTCACCAGTTCAGAAGGGTCAAATTATTGGCCTGCATCAACTCCTGAAAACAATTAAGGAGATTTTAAATGACTGGAATTGGGTTAAGGAGTCATTACAACCTGTAAGGACTGTGCCAAACCTTTAGCTTTTTGGAAGAAATGTGTTAAAAAAAAAAAAACAATGACTAGAGATCACTTAAACGCTTAGTAAAGATGCATAGTACAAAACTGACAGTCGGCCAAATCATGGTATTAGTGCTAAAAAGTGAATTTTCAGATAAAACCCATATAACACCATTTTTTTTTAAATTATACGTAACACTGCATATGACCTGATCCACACTTGTTTTATTGCAAATATCTATACAGATTTATAGTTTCATCAGATAAAAGGAAACACATTTTCTACTGTAAATACAATATCAGGCCCTTTTATGTACAGTACTGTACAGTGTTTTTAATTCAAACCTTTTAATGAAATTGAATGTCATTTAGATGAAACTTTCCAATTTAGATTTCACATGAAAAGACATAAACCTGATTTATTTTTTATTTTTTTTATTGCAACATGAATTTGATATGGTTACAGACACTACAGATTTTTTTTGCTTTTTAGCTTTTACCACAAAACAATTCATTTCAATGTAAACAACAATATTTTACCAATTTTAGCATCAATGCTCCTAAAGAAATATGAATAATTTTCTTTTTAAATGATCATTGCTTGAAGCGAGACTGTATAATGCTGAAAAAAGGCCATTTTGGGGGAACATGTAAAATGATCTCTATAAAATGTCTGAAGTTAGCAACTTTTTAGGGGCACAAGGTTGATCACATTTTAGCTGAGTAGAAATAACAGCCATGTTAGGTAATGACAGTAAAAGCATTTTCACATGCACAATGTACTGTAGCAAGGTCTTCTAGGATTGGGACTGAACAGCTATGTCCATCACTTATTGAGACTAATCAGAAAAAAAAATCTAATTTAATAGGAAACATAAACATTGGACTTTAGAGCAGTGGATAAAGGTCATGTGGTCTGAAGAGTCCAGGTTATCTCACCTATGGAGTTGTTCCTCCATGATTCCACAGGCATATTCGAAAAAAACGTTTGAAAGTGTGTTTCTGTGAGAATTCACACCAACAATTCAAAACCAACAATCTTCAGTTTCTACTCAATACATTTTCAAACATTATTACATTTCTCTGTAATCAAACAGTTTATTTCCCAAAGCATGAGGTACTTTTTTTTTCAACCATTTTGAAAGATCAACATTTTACCAGATGTGGTGGTGAGAATGAGACCTAATACCTCATATCAATGGCGACGTTTACCTGGACCCCAATACTCAGAGTAATAGCCCAACTGGAATAAAAATGCATGGTGCAAAAACACTTCAATCGGGACAGTCTGATCCAATTTGGAACAGTCAACAGGAACGAGAGGGGCGGTGTAAACCTTGGATAATCCTGTCAACATGTAAATATTAGCCATGTAAACATTTGATCTGAATGAACATATTCTTTCTGCGCCCATGTGAAGGTAACACCAGTTGATGTGACTTGGTGAAGTTTCTTGGAGGGAAATTTTGCCTCCATTCCTGAATAGATCAACGTTGAGAGCATGACTCTGTCCGACCCGTGTCTACTTCAGGCTTTCATCCAATCTGTCAATCAAGCATAGATTGGACTGAATTCCTGTAACCAACCTCAAGGCAGAAGGCGGGATTTATCATTAAAGATAGGAAGCCTGATCTATTCTCAAAGTTGGGGAAAATACTTGTAAACTCCTGTTACATTTCCAGCAGATTAAACCCTTCACAGCCGGCAGAACGACTTTGCGCATGTCAAACCAAATTCCTCTGAAGTTTGATCATGTAAACTCACTTCTAGGCGAGATTATCAGGAATAGTTCTAACCTAGCTCTTATAGGCAAGCTCCTCAGAGTGGTAGATTGAGTTTTGGTGGATTTCAACTCGGGTTCGTAGATCTTCGGAAATCATGACAGTAATGCAGTGTGTTCACCCGAACATGTACTAAATAAGAAGAGAAAGTGGCAGCTGCTCCCGTGTAGAGAGTTGCAGTATTTCATTTTGATGGATGAGGTGAGAGCCAGGCTGAAACGATTCCTGGATTTGTATTTCCCATGCTTCTTGAAGGGTGGCTTTCTTCCCAATCAGACATTAGCATCGGACTTACAGTTCCAACTGTTTCTGGAATGCGCAGAATGAGAGAGAGAGACCGAGAGAGAGAGAGAGAGAGAGAGAGATGCTTTATGTTTTTAAGGTTCCTGACAGACAGGAACATTTTCTGCCTTAATGCAACCCAATGAATATACATAAATATGAGACAAATGTGCCAAATTTCTTCAAAAATGGAGTCCATTGATCCATCCCAAAATCAATGCGGCACATTCTAATATGAGCTGTAAGAAATTTCAACATGGTATCCATACCATGGTAGTCCGATGGCAACCATGATTTGCTCATATAGTGTGTGTACCACACTATGCTACATGGTTCTACTATGGTACATACTTTGGTAAGATGTATAATAGTATAATAGTAGTATAGTACTACGGGACATGTAAGGGCATTGGTGGCTCAGTGGTAGGTTTCTTGCCTGCCATGTGGAAGGCCCGGGTTCAATTCTCAGCCAATGCCCAAACCCCAGTCATTGCATGCAGATCCCAAGCCTGGATAAAATGCCCTGGAAGCTTGTATCAGGAAGGGCATCCATGATAAAAACCTGTGCCAAGTCGGTGTCAATCACTCCACTGGAGCAGCCAAAAGACTTACAACATGGTACCACTGTATGTATGTAACATTAAATAAATATCATAGTATATGTTACTGGAACACTTTTAATATTGCATATTATAATATGGTACTGCCTGTACCAATATGTACCAACATATCTATAGTCCACTATGTACAAACATACCATATTGGGTACCTGCTGAACTTTGGTAGCCATAGTGGTACCCATAAAGTACCATGGTATTAAGCTACCATTTTCTCGCTTACATTTGAAACAGCAACAGAAATTGATACTGTGCATGCTAGCGCTTGGACTAAGCTAATCCGTGCTTTCCTTATGCTAACGTTGCATAAATGGTAACTTGTTTATTATTTTGGCCCCGTTTTTAAATCCTCCTGTGGTACATTTGTACTGTCAAGGTTAATCCAGAGCTGACACTGTGCATGCTAGCATTATAGCGAGAATGGCTACAGTGTTTTAATTACTTTAAATGCGCCCGTGTGTATTTTCCCCCATTATAGAGCGCCCTGTTTAAATTACCGTAAGTCCGGACCTGCGGAACTCATTCAACACTGACACTGCGCATGCTAGCACCAGAGCAAACCTAGTTACAGTGTTTGTATTTCAGATTAGCCTAAATGCCAGTGTGTAATTAGTTAAGGCTGTTCAAACTGAAGGTTAAATTGACCTGGGTTGAACTTCACTGATGCACAGCATGCAAGCACCAAAGCAAAGCTAGTTAAAGTTAGTCTGTGCATGTGTTAGTTTAACAGATTCTGTACACTACGGAGTCTACGTGGGTTCGTCCTACATGGTAGCGCGAGGTTTCCTTTCTTCCCGTATTAAAACACGCCAGCATTGAAATTCGGTTCATCCGGACTCAGGGATTTGATTCAGACCAGCACATGCCTGTGTCAGAGCTCAGCTAGTTACAGTGTTTTCATTACGACAGCTGGGCCTAAATAGTAACGTGTGTATTATTTTTCCCTGCTGTAAATGCTCATCGAGCTGAATCATGCTGTAGCCTTGGGGAGAGCAGAGCCGGCAGGCGAGAGAGGACGGCATCTGGAAGGAATGAACCAGTGCATTTAGGGGATCCAGAGGAAGTGAACCCCATGTGGCGAAACGGAATCGCAGTGTGTGTGTGTGTGTGTGTGTGTGTGTGTGTGTGTGTGTGTGTGTGTGAGAGTGTGTGTGTGTGAGTGAGAGAGAGAGAGAGCGAGAATGTGTATTTCTTTCCGTTTTGTTCAGCATTACCTCATCATATGATTGATTCCCAGCACTGCACCTGCAAATACATACTTTCCTTGTTTCAAATGCATTAATCAGCCTCAAGCCAACAGGAAAGAATCTCAACTTTACACCTTGGGGAGGAAAAGCGAAGCATTTTTTAATGACCTTTTTGATCCATGCTTGTGTATTTAGAATAGTAAGCTTAGTTTTTTTTTTTTGTTTGTTCGTTTTTTTTTTAAATAATGTGATTAATTATATGTTCAAATGCATTTAAATGAATGTCCAGTGATTAATCGTGTATTTATTTTGCAGTCATTTATTATAAAAAAAAAAAAGAAATATGAACCATTCTTCACATGGATATCGTTGAAATGCACAGGCTCAAACGAAGGTAGTGTTCGAGTAGGAGTATTAGGAGACCAAGCACTCGAAAAGCAAAAACCCCTTATTTTGTGACTTCCAAGCAAACACTGGTCCGACAGCAACGTCGTGTCCCTGGCAATCGCGGAAGGACGGAATAAATTGGTAAAAACACATGACGCAGAACATTTCCTAAAAATGCATTCAGATATGTTTTTGTCTTGTCTGGGGTTGCATGTATAACTGTTACTTTGGATATTAGCTAGATATTGTTCAATATATACTCTCTAAGTTCGTTCAACTTTCATATTGGAACTACTGTATTTTTCAACCATGACGGGACATGTCGGAGGGACGTCATTTCAACTGTCATCAAACGTCCGTATGTTTGCCGGGTTACTGTTAAATCTTGGAAAGAGTGTTGGAAAGTCGCAAGACTAACGACAGGCTAAATATGTTTGCAATACTGATGCCCTGCACCTCCAGGATTGAGGGTTCGATTCTTCTCTCAGTTCTATGGATTCTTCGCGTGCTTGGTTGGTTTCCTCCATGTACACTGGTTTCCTCGCACAGTCCAAAGACATGCAAATTAGGCTAATTAAATTGCCCTGATTGTGTGCGTGAGTGTGGACTGGCACCCCGATTGCCCTGGGATAGGCTCCAGGCATCCCGCGACCTTGTAAACGATAAGCCACAGTGCCGCCCAGCAAAATACGTCAGAACTTTAAATGTCATGAACAAGAGTTTGTAGTCAATGAGAAACCTAATTGGCAAGCCGTGCAGCTTCGGATGAGACTGAGGTGTTTCTCGGCATCATGTAGGGGTTGGCTTATTTCTTATTTTGACTAAACCAAGAGTCTGAGCTGTCCATTGCATGGGGATTAAATGGTAAACCTCTAGTTGCACCAAATTTCTTAACTGTCACTGAATGTTAACTTTACAGAAATTTTCCATTCAACTCCAAGGAGAATCAAATCAGCACTTTTCTTTATGCAGCTTCATTTTATGCAAAGATTCACTGTTTAAAGTGTAATTAGCCATTATTCCATGGTGTAAAATTTATTGCTGCTGATTTATGGACTAAATGTTCGCTATGAAACGCCGACGCTTCTTGGAATTACAAAGGAAACCGTTTGATTAAATAGCATTGCTTTTATTTTTATGCATTAACATTCTTTAATTATTATTGTAATAAGCAAAAAAACAATCTGTTTCACTGATGAACTTCACCACCACATTATTCATGTACTTTTTAAAATTATGTTTTTGGCAGGTTTTGATTCCTTTAACACATAGACTATTACGCCATTTAGGGGGCTGTGTGTGAAATTGGATATAGCGCATGACGCTGTTCAAATGTTTAACTTAAAGATCATCAAAATATCTTAATTGTTAACAAAATATTAAACCCTGTGTTGCTGAGAGCAATATTTTAGTCCAGCCGGCTGATTGTGCAAACAACCAGCTCTAGTGTTCTTTCATCATTTGGTATTGTTTTATAATAGCATTTTTTTATGCATTTCTAAAATGAAAAATCATTATTATTCTAGAAACAACAACACTGCAGTTAATTGCGCTGTGCATAACAGCCGTGCGGCGGGTAGCCGTGCCGTCTCACAGCTCCAGGGTTTCCAATTCGATCCCGAGCTCAGGTCTCCATATCAGTTTCCTCGATAAACTCGCCAGGTAGGTCGAATGTTTGTGTGTCAAATTGCGTTTGCATGCCCTAAAATGGACATCCAGAGCGTAGAGCAGGAAAGATCCATTGCTCGAACTGGGTGGCCGTTTTAAATTAGGAATTATAGGAAGCAAAAGGCCAAAGAAAGCAAATGAACTAGAAGAAATCTTTAGGCAAAACTATATGTTTAAGTGCCATGGAATGGAACGAGACAAGCGGTGAAGCCATGTGGTCTGGAATCTGTCCAGTAGTCAGCTATATATATGGATCTCAGACTTCTCAAATACACTCCAGTGAATCTTACCAATGGTGATATAAAATATCAGAAAGCTGGCTTTACGTTTGAGGCAATAATGAGGGTTTCCACTCTGCACATTTAAAATGCTTAGACTTAATGTTGGCTAGAATAAGCAGACAATCATCCATCATGTCAGGTGAAAAAAGGGTGAATGCTTTAAAACAGCTGGAAGATCCCGACAATGCAAGAAGGTCGAATATGTCACTTGTGAATCTCCACTGAAACTGGTTTTGATTGTTTTCATGGTAACGATACTGGATTCCAATGCATGGTTGAATGCACTTTTTTTGTTGTTTTTGGAGTAACACGAACATTAATTTTAATATGCTTACTCTAATTTTTTCCTTTACTGTGTATTTTCTTCTTGCAAAGTTTTAAATAATTCATATGATCATTGATATGATGCTTTTTGGAAGTCTTGGTTGGAAGGCGTCTCATCTGGTCGAGATTAGATGTGCAGTGGCATATTGGAGTTCCTGAGGGTTTTCCTATGGATGAGCTTTCAGGTTTAAATTAGGTGACACTAGTTGATTTTAAGTTTTAAGAAATAAACCCGAATTTGTTACAAAATACCAGAGGGTTTAAAGTTAAAGTGGGACTTGTGGTTGTGCAGAATAACAGAATACAGTTATGAGTGTAAAAACTACCTTTATTTCTCTACTGTATATAATCCCCTGCTACACTAATGTACTTATCCCAGCGTTCCACTAGTGCTTGGATACCATCAAGGTAGAAATTATTCTCAGTACACCAGACCTAAGATAGGACTTTCTGTCTGAAATGCTGGCCTCCCAGGAGCTCCTTTATTGCCCCATTGTGACATGGATGGAGGGAGGTCAAGACTGTACAGAGGATGTGGCAATAACTCCCACCCGAGTTCCTGTAATGTGCAAGTGATGTATTTTTGTTTATTTTATTTTTTTTTAAGATTTTTAAGGATCAGGCGTTCCACTCGGTAAATGTACAGACCAAAAGTTTGGACACC
Source organism: Clarias macrocephalus (assembly GCA_011419295.1). Classification (NCBI taxonomy): domain Eukaryota; kingdom Metazoa; phylum Chordata; class Actinopteri; order Siluriformes; family Clariidae; genus Clarias; species Clarias macrocephalus. The sequence goes on from JAAGKR010001160.1 coordinate 126,612, forward strand.
CCTTCTCATTCGGCGAGTTTTCTTTATTGTGTTCTTTATTGTGTTCTTGCAGCTCAAAGTCTCTTCTGCTTATTGCACCTGCAGTGGTTTCCTGTAAATGTCAATTGGTTTCACACCTTTATTCACGTAAAAATATAAACGAAAAGGTATTGGAGAGTCATCTCTCCTTTTTTGAATTCCTTGAATTTAGTGACTGGCGCTTCAACACTGGGCGTATTCTTGTGCGTACTGTATGTGTGATAGTTTTATGTCTGGGATTATCCAACGAAACCCTGGTAATGTTAGACATTTCAACAGTTTCACAATTGAAAAGATGAGGTATCACAAAATGCCCTCTGCGCGTATACCGTATAGACCAAAAGTTTGGACACATCTTCTCATTCCAAGAGTTTTCTTTATTGTGTTCTTTATCGTGTTCTTTATTGTGTTCTTTAGCCCAAACGCGTCTCTTCTGCTTGTTGCCTGTCCTTAGCAGTGGTTTCCTAGCAGATCTTCTACCATGAAGGCCTGATTCACACAGTCTCCTCTTAACAGTTGTTCTAGAGACGTGTCTGCTGCTAGAACTCTGTGTGGCATTGACCTGCTCTCTGATCTGAGCTGCTGTTAACCTGCGATTTCTGAGGCTGGTGACTCGGATGAACTTATCCTCCGCAGCAGAGGCGACTCTTGGTCTTCCTTTCCTGGGGCGGTCCTCATGTGAGCCAGTTTCTTTGTAGCGCTTGATGGTTTCCGTGACTGCACTTGGGGACACTTTTAAAGTTTTCCCAATTTTTCGGACTGACTGACCTTCATTTCTTAAAGTAATGATGGCCACTCGTTTTTTTCTTCACTTAGCTGCTATTTTCTTGCCATAATACAAATTCAACCTCTTTGAATGAGAAGGTGTGTCCAAACTTTTGGTCTGTACTGTAGGTGAGAGGAAAAGGAGGGGATAAACGATGCAATTGATCCCAGTGCTTTTTGAGAAACCACAGCAGGAACATTTGAATAAATCAGCTAGCTCTAAGACCCAGGAGGTTAAATAAGGTAACAGGCTATATTTTACAGCACAGTGAAATAACACTCAGCAAGTGTGAAATTGCAGTCGTCTCCAGGATTCCAGCTAGCGCTTTATTGTTCCATGTCGGGTGTGAAATGTGGAAAGTGTCAATGGTTATAAGAACATGGGGGGAGAAAAAAAAAACCTGCTAATGTTAATTTGAATACCATTTCCTGTTAATTTGTTGAATAATTTGCAGTCTGTTTGGGTGAACTCGACATTCCGAAGACACTCTTGACGGCGATAATCTAAAGGTCGATCTCGAGAGCATCGTGAATCTGAATTAATACTCCTGAATCATTTCTCCTTGTGAGGAGCCTTTAAACTGGGACGATTATTCATGCTCGTTTACCATCTCTCTCTCTCTCTCTCTCTCTCGATGTCCACTAGCGGTGTTTGTTCGGATGGCCGCTAATTGCTCTTCAACATCGTTGAGGTTTTCTCTGGGTCTTCATCTCCAAACTGCAGGGAACCATTATTCTTCCCGAGGTCCTTTTAGCGCTCAAAAACTGACGTTAATTACAGCACTTAGAGCGGCTTTTAATTACACTCAATTATGCTTCCCGTTTAATAACGAGTGGCCTGAGCTGATAGGTAGATTGATAGTCTGATGGATTGGCAAGAACATCCCTTTGTGTGCGTTCCAGAATTAACGTGGTAATTATGCCATTGCTGTGGCTCCCGGAATGGAGGGGGTCGGTCTCCTAAGCCACGATAGAGGACCGTCGAACAAAGAGGGAGGTGGCAGGTCCCGGTGCCTGTTTGAGTTTGAGAAAAATAGAAATCTGAACGCCAAGGAAACCGAGGGAGATGCAGGAAATCTTGAACGTTTGAGAGCCGTGGAATGCAGGAGAGGGGAGGCTAAAGTCAGTGTGGTCAAGAATCTGTCCTAGAGTATACAGTAGATTGATTTCATCCCTCCTTTATTCTTAGTTTCATTACTTGGATGACCGCATGTGTAGGTGTAGCACATGTTGGCTTTTACCTTAATGAAAAAATATTGGACTTTTCCATAATGCACCTCAAACCACACAAGACCAGGAATCTTTGTGGGTTTTTATGAGAGGCCTTTCTACTGTGTCTTAGTGGACACCCAAGCCTCATTCACCCATATGGTTAAGAAATTAGATTTAATTTTATTTCTGTAAAGGTAAATCGATGATGCACTGGATCTTATTTCAATTATCTGAGAGCTGTATGTAATAGACTAGAAGGATACATCCACTTTCAACTAGAGCTGAGAAGTTGAGAAGTTGAGAGTCAAGTGTTTTATGAGTGAGTGGGAATTTAACCCATATCACAAAACCTGAACTATTGATCTACCACTACAACAGATCTACCACTACCCCAACCCCAGATCTACCACTACCCCAACCCCAGATCTACCACTACCCCAGATCTACCACTACCCCAACCCCAGATCTACCACTACCCCAGATCTACCACTACCCCAACCCCAGATCTACCCCAGATCTACCACTACCCCAACCCCAGATCTACCACTACCCCAACCCCAGATCTACCACTACCCCAACCCCAGATCTACCCCAACCCCAGATCTACCACTACCCCAGATCTACCACTACCCCAGATCTACCACTACCCCAACCCCAGATCTACCACTACCCCAACCCCAGATCTACCAC
>JAAGKR010001161.1:0-102898 GCA_011419295.1 Clarias macrocephalus
TGTATATATAAATATCATATATTATGTCATTACATTTGCATGGAGTCCACTAAATGATCAAAATTCTGGTTGTGTTGTTAATACACTAGTCAACTGCTTGACACTGAGATGCTTTCTAGTGACTACAATATGTTCCAGATGGTGAGAACACTAGATACTGAAGCGCTCTGTGGTTAGTACACTAGATGCTAAAGTGCTTCATGGGCAGTAGACTAGGTGCTGAAGTGCTCTGTAGTTAGAGCATAAGTCATGACTCTGGAGAGGCCTCAGGGGCCAAACTCCAGCCAAGAGACTCGATCTTTCCGTACACTTAATCGATATTGCGGCCTCGATAGGAGAGAGTGGAGGAGCGGGTGGAGAGGCTGGGATTGGACGATGAAGGATGAGAGAGGGGTTACCTTTATTCACACAGGACTCCTGCATATCACAGCTGACTTGGGTTTTTCAGAAGACAGCAGAAAAGCGAGTGAGAGAATGTGTGAGCGAGTGAGAGAGAAAGATGGGAGATAATGAGGCTCGGAAGGAAGAAAAGTCAGAGGAGAGCTGCTGCGTTAGACCACGAGAGAGAAAAGAGACGAGCGAAGAAATCTTTCCCTGACCAGGTCAGCACACACCAAACACAACTCAGCTTTTTCTTTCTCTTTTTTTGTTTTTCTGTGCTGTTATCCGTTATTTCAGTTCATAGCATGCTCTGATTATGTTATGATATTAACTTAAGTCAAGCTTCTATCACCAGTCTCACGGATATTATCTTAATCACATCAATCAAACTATTCTCCTATAGCTTACTGCAATTAATTACATAAAGAAGTATGTAATTACCCCTGTGATGAATGAACTCCTACACCAACATTCTGTATCTCTAGCTTCAGGTAGGACTCGACTGGGGAAGATAAGACTTGACTCGGATATGACAGTGAGACAACTTTGGCTTAACGTAGACCTGCGACTTAACTTGCGTAAGTAAAGTAAAGCCTTTATTTTGTCACATATACGTTACAGCACAGTGAAATTCCTTCTTCACATATCCTAGCGTAACTGGGGTCAGAGCGCAGGGTCAGCCATGATACAGTGCCCCTGCAGCAGACAGGGTTAAGGGCCTTGCTCAAGGGCCCAACAATGGCAACCTGGCTGAGCTGGGAATCGAACCACCAATCTTCCGATCAGTAACTCAGTGCTACAGCTGTAGTGCTGTAATATAGACTATAGACTAGAGCTGTGCATCTGGAATGGGATCCTGTAGGACACAAGAAAAACTTGCATGAATGTTCTTTCTTGCAGGAGGGAGCAGACAGACAGACAGACAGATGCGAAGCTCAAAATAAAGCCCATGTTCAAATGCCTGCATAGTGAGTTCACATTCTAACACTTTTGACCGAAACTACATCACTCGAGGGCATAACTGGTTTAGCGCTGCCTCGCCAAAAAAAAAAAGAGAGGAAAACTTATTTCTAAGATTTTGCTCAGTTACCTTTACATTGATTACAGTTTACAGTTTGGTGGCCAGTTAATTTGTGAAAATGATGCTTCATTCTCCCAGGACAATTCTCAATTTGAGTCCTGGAATATGCCTGCGCCATTAAAGAAGAAAATCTCCACTGATGTGATACACTTCTCATTCAGTACATGCAAGTTGTCAGCTGACTTCATTTTATTGCCACACAATGTTGCTGAGTCTAGACCCGACCCACTGAAGCAACTCCAGATCATAACACTGCCTCCAGATGCTTGTACAGTAGCCACTATCCATGATGGGTGCATCGCTTCATGTGCTTCCCTTCTTACCCTTCGCCCATCGCTCCTGGTTCCATCAGGGTCCAACTGTACTCATCAGACCACATGACCTTTATTCATTGCGCCAAGTTTTGATTATGAAAAAACTTCCTTTTTTGCCAGGTAGTGTATGAAAGGTAACGTTTTTTAAAATTTGGCCATACTTGTGTACAGTTTAAAAAAAAAAAAAAAACTTTTTTTGTTGCCTTCCTTGGGATGTCGGTCTGAATGTACACTTCTAGTCTCAACCAGATGCCTCATAAACCTTTCACATAAGCTTTTGAGGAAAAAAACAAAACAGATTTTGGTCATCTAAATGACTAACTTCTTTCTATTTTGAACAATAGAACCGAAAGATCCGTCAGATATCCCAAGCGGGTGTGGAGGATCAGTTATAGATGTAAAACAAAATTCCGTAACTCAGGTTTTGCTTTCTCTTGGCCTTTATGCTAAAGCGCGGCTTTGAAAAGCTCAACTATTTCAGCTCATCTTCTTTATCAACCAGATGCTACTAACACTTCACATTCCTTAGACCTCAGGCCTTTCTCTTACCCTCCATTTGTTTGTTTTTTACAATGCACCTTCATCTCTTCTTCCAGCACTAAGGATGTGTGATCCATACTTTGCTTATCATAACACAGAGTTATGCAAGTGTTACGGTGTGTGTGTGCACGTTCCTCTTCTCTATTCTCATCTCCTCTCCTCATCCCATGTCTCTCAGTGGCATCACGTCACACAGCCTTCCCTCTCTGTGCTGTCAGTGTGTGTGTGTGAGTGATGGTGGAGCGCTGATGGCGAGTGTGAGCGTTGACGAATGCCTGTGACAGGCAGATGGTTTTGGTTGCTGTCTCTTTAATCACTGAGACTAGGCTGGGCGTGAAGGCAGAGGTTTGTCTCGTCATGGAAACACAAACAGGAGACAAATTTATCCTCGATTCCCTCTCACTCATTTCTTTTGTGCTGTTTTTATATTTTTCATTCCTCCCCTCCCTTTGTACGTGAGTGAGAGCTAGAGAAAGCAAATGATACAGGGCAAAATGGTGTTTTTAGAGAAAGGAGAGGGTGAGAACAAGAGACGATGGTGTGTCTTGTGAAATGATGGAACGGGTGGAAGTGAATGATGGTTCTAAGTGGATTCTTGAGACTGGTGCGTTCTCCGTATGTGATCTGAAGTGCGATTTGGCATCAAGATTTTGGGTGTTATTGACTGCAGTACTGTGCTATACTTCACCGGTGCTTTATTATTATTGTGTTCCTGGTTTTGTTTTTGTGACCGGATCTCTGTGCATCACATTGTATGGAACCAAACCTGAATCAGACCAATAGATCAGAAGATCTATCAACATGTACTTTGTCTGCATACTTAAAACTCCATTTATTCATCTTCTATATCGCTTATCCTAATACAGGTTTACGGGGGCCCCGGTGCCTATTTCAGGAGACTTACAGCTTGAGACGGGGACACCCTGGAAAGGGTGATCCATCACAGGGCACGCACACGCACATAATGCACAATTTGGGAACGACAGTTGACCTAATGCATGTCTATGGACTGTGAGAGGAAACTGGATTCCATGAGAACATGATGCAAACAAAATGCACACAAATCCAAGGCGGGTATCAACCCCACAACCTTGGAGGTCTGAGGGCACAGTGCTTACCACTACACCACTAGTATAGTGGCGCCTATTTAAAACTATGAATTTTGATGAATGTGAGCCCTGAAGTTTTTAAACATAATTCTGCATTCTGAATAGTGATGGTTAACACTTCTCTTTAGAAATGTGACTCATACTATTCTATGGATTAAATAATAAAAGAATTCAATAAAGTAATAAAGTAAATTATGCTAAATCTTGTTAAAGCTTCCTGCATCTCAGGTTACTACTGTACAATATAGCAGTTTCACAGATGTTAGCGCGCTGTAGCATTTGTTCTTCTATGTTTTTAACATTAGCGTTGTCTGCTAGCCAGCATACAGAATGTTCAGTAACAAAAGACATATTTCACATCAGTACTTAATTCGCGATTCTGATCGTTCAGAAGGTGATCATTACTTTTTAATCAACATTATTATCACAGGCTGGCACTGTGGCACTGTGGCACTGTGGCACTGTGGCACTGTGGCACTGTGGCTTTGTGGTGTGTGTGTGTGTGCGTGTGCGTGTGTGCGTGTGCGTGTGTGCGTGTGTGCGTGTGCGTGTGTGCGTGTGTGCGTGTGCGTGTGTGCGTGTGCGTGTGTGCGTGTGCGTGTGTGCGTGTGTGCGTGCGTGTGTGCGTGTGTGCGTGTGTGCGTGTGTGTGTGTGTGTGTGTGTGTGTGTGGAGTTTGCATGTTTTCCCCCGTGCTTGGTGGGTTTCCTCCAGGTGCTCCAGTTTCCTCCCACAGTTTAAAGACATGCAGATTAGGCTAATTGGAGTTTCTGAATGTCCTGTAGTGTGTGAATGAGTATGTGAGATGTGTGCGTGCTTGTGCTCCATGATGAATTTATACTCTATCCAGGGTGTACCCTGCCTAGTGCCCAGACTCGCCTGGCCTCCCAAACCTTGTACATGATGAGCTGTATAGAGAATATCAGAGTGAGTGGTTGACATTAATCTTTGCTACACTCGGATTTACCAGAGTTATATGTTCTAATACTGAATCATTTCTGTAGTTCCAGGTACTTGTTTGGTGGATGTTCCACATAAATGAATTTTAAAAATGTGTCTATTTGTCTGGTACATGGTGAAGTTTTGTACTTTTGGGAAGGCTGTTGAAGGATATTTATTTGTTTATTTATTTTTTAAAGGGATTTTCATTTTCCTGGTAACACAACCATACATATTTAAAAGAAATTAAATTAACTTAAAGAAATGTAAAGAACATTAAAGAAATGTAAAAATCACGACAGTTTTTATAGTAAATGTAACTAAAATTGGATTAACAAAAAACATGATGTGTCTGGTTTTAATGAATACGAATCTAATTATTGGAAAATTCTTGTGGTATAAGAGGCATAAAACACCTCGGGGCATGCTGTTATTGGAAAATAATAAAGTAATAAAGGTGGTAAGGGAAACTGTATTGCAGTGGGGCACAGAAATCGAAACCAATCAATCAGCGCATTGCTATTCCAGCGTTTTCTTCATCACATGGCTACACTGATCATGAAGATTACAAACACAACATTATGGATTTCATAAGTCTTTGGTGCTTTAGGAAAAAAAATCATATACTGTATTCAGGGGACAATTTATTATACTGTATGAAGCCAACATGATCACTTTATATTAAAACATCCATGAAACTCAAATGACAAAATAGTATTGTTTTTTTTTTGTTGTTGTTTATTTCATACAATATATTTCAAATACATTTTTCAGCATTTATTGCATTTCTCTATCACTCTGTTCACTTAGTGTCTCTTCAGCGAGAAGGCTGCGAGACTACGCTTTTCCTGATCTCCAACAGATTTGTGAAGAGCATGAGATTTGATCACAGCCCCTTGACCGGCTTTGCCCTACACACATGCTCTGTTTTTCTATCTTTCTCTCATAAACAATCTCTCGCCTCTCTTTCTCTCTCGAGCTTCGTCTTTATGACTACTGTGGAAGTGTATCTCAAGGTTATGCTGTCAAGGTGAAATTGACTTTAGATGAATTAAGTGTCAATTAAAGGGCTAATTGTTTTACAATGTGGTCAGCCCTGGGGACAAAGGCGTGAGTGAGAGGGGGACAGCACTGTCAGACTCGCTTTACTGCGTCCATACACACACACACGCACATATACACACACGCATACGCTAATGCTCAGATGGTATTTCAAACATGAGGTGAGGCGATTTAGTAGATGAGGGTGGATCAAATGAAATAGAGACACTGAAAACTGTACAGAGAGAGGAGCGGTTTAAAGCGAGGAGGAGAGATGAAACGTGCTACGGAGAGATAAAGGGAGAGGGAGAGGGAGTTGATGAAATGGTGATTGCCTCTTGTCTTTAATGGTTGGCCTGGAGGTTTCCTGCACAATGGAGCCCATTCATTCTCACTCTCTCTCTCTCGCTCTCTCTCTCACTTTCTTTGCAGTCAGGTTTTTGTCAGACAAATTACCAAACTGTTCCCTAAATAAATAAATCTACTAAATCCTTTCATCTTTTAATCCACTTGCTACCACTTCAGTGTATTGAGGCGTTCCTTTCTGTTTTCCCTTTCACATTTCTGTCTTTTCACACTTCTTTCACTCACCTTCTTCTTCTTAGTTGTTTGAACTGCTAATGTTTGCAGAAGAGAAAAACCGACATCAACGTTTATGGGTAAGTCTACTTACCATGTTGTTCTGGAAAAGAGTGGGATTGGCACATTTAGCTTGCAAACACCAAAGTTTGACTTTTTGAAGGGAAAACAGACAAATAATAGGATTTAAAAACACAAAATGTACAATCTTCATCATCTTCAACATGTTGTGAGATATACGAGGGACGTTCAAGTCAAACAGGGACTTTTTATTGCGCAGAATAACAGAATACAGTTGGATACCATCAAGCTAGAAAGTTTCCTCAGTATGTCACAGCCATGATTGGATGGAAAGTCCGCCCTCCCAACAGCTCCTTTATTATCCCAAACAGATGAAAACGTCTCGGAATGAGGTCAGGACCGTATGAGGCAATAACTCCTAGCCAAGTTCCTGTAATGTGCAAGTGGTGTTGGTGAATGACGGTGTGTACAGTTCCCACAGACGGCTGCATCACTTCTTCAAGATAGGGAAAAGGTTTCCAAGGTTTTGGCGTTCGACTTGCTGGATGTTTAAGGGAATGACTGCAACGGGCTCTGAGCCACCTCAGCTGGGATTGTCATTCACGGAAGTACTTCCTTCTTTAAAACGTTTAGACCATTCAAATATTTTACTGTGGCTAAGAGTCTCATCACCGTACTGTGTATGTAGTTCTGTATGGGTCGATCTAGTTTATGCCTCCATTTACGAGAAATTGTCACCTGATTTGACCTGAACGCCCCTCATGTGCCTACAGTATATGTATATTAATTTTATACGCACACATATATATATATACAGTACAGACCAAAAGTTTGGACACACCTTCTCATTCAAAGAGTTTTCTTTATTGTGTTCTTTAGCCCAAACGCGTCTTTTCTGCTTGTTGCCTGTCCTTAGCAGTGGTTTCCTAGCAGATATTCTAATATGAAGGCCTGATTCACACAGTCTCCTCTTAACAGTTGTTCTAGAGACGTGTCTGCTGCTAGAACTCTGTGTGGCATTGACCTGCTCTCTGATCTGAGCTGCTGTTAACCTGCGATTTCTGAGGCTGGTGACTCGGATGAACTTATCCTCCTCAGCAGAGGCGACTCTTGGTCTTCCTTTCCTGGGGCAGTCCGCATGTGAGCCAGTTTCTTTGTAGCGCTTGATGGTTTTTGTGACTGCACTTGGGGACACTTTCAAAGTTTTCCCAATTTTTCGGACTGACTGACCTTCATTTCTTAAAGTAATGATGGCCACTCGTTTTTCTTTAATTCAAACTCTTTGAATGAGAAGGTGTGTCCAAACTTTTGGTCTGTACTGTATATATACAGTATATAAAATAAAAATATATAAATTGATTATAAAATTATATATAATCATACCCATAACGTGTTGCCTTTATTTAAATTTGCCTTTAATTTGTAAAATGGGGCTTGTATTCAAAGATTACTCTGAACCTGATCATTCATGTGTAACATTTAGTACAATAATGTTTTATCGATATTAATAAGATTCAGTAAGAACCTTTACACATTCTGTAAGCTCATAGAATGAATGTGCTTAAAAATAAATATATATAAAAAAAAAAAAAAACAAGGCAGCTTTAGGAGATTTTTATCGACTAAAACAAATTTAAAATGCATGAGTGTGAAAAAACGTGTGCTTCACTATTGTTTTGTTTCTGTGTACAGATCTCGGGTTGGGATGATCCATGTAAAATGTGCTTCTATAGACACAAACCATGTGCAAGCTCCTATCACATTTAACACTAATCTATTTTAATTAATGTTGGAGTCAGTGTTGCTGTAATGAGTTTAAGGTAGAAATGTTGCTCTCCGACTCTTTTGCTAATTGCTATCAGGACTGGAGTGGCTCTCTGTGTGGCCCGACTGTGTGCTTTCTCTGTATGTTTAATTATTTTCCTCCTTTTGTAAGTAAGGCAATGAGACTGATTGCCTTTTTTTCCCAGAGTCATTCTTGGTCAGATTGGTCGTATAGTCAGTTTAGCATTGATCTGTATCTTTCTGTTTTGTGTGTGTGTGTGTGTGTGCATAAGTAATGATCTTTTTATACATCTGATTAATTTGCTCATTCGTTTGTTTGTGAAAAAGTGTCAGTTTCTCTCTGTGTCCTTTTGCTCTTGTGACCTCATTTGACTCTCTTTCTCTCCATCTCTCTTGCTTCCTCTTTCCCTCCCTACTTATTTTGCATGGAGTTGTTTTCCTCTCTGCTCGGCAGATGGCTCGGACACACGCTACTGCATTAGTCTGAGGCGATGTTGTGGCGTGTGAGTGGCTTCTGAGTGTTGTTGTGCATGTGTGATTTTTACAGCATGGCTCAAGTTTGATCACCTTTCCACAAAATCGCTCGATCTTTCCCCCTCTAGTCCTCCCCCATCGCTTCTCTGACACCACTAAGTGTACTCCATAACACTTTTCTAACGTATTGATTACAGCCTGAGTGTGAATTATGGAGCTGATCATCTGTTATCAAGCTCGCTCCAAACGCTAAGGTTCAGGCAGAAAGAGGCACATTAGTGCAATCGCCAGTCAATTTGAAATAGGCGTCAATAAGTAAGCACTTTTCCTGGCTATGGGGGGAAATAAAGTGCGTTTTGGGAGCACTTGACTGTTATCACACTTGTCTGGAAGCAGTTGTTGGTCTTGGATTAAAAAAAAAAGAAAGAAAAAAAAAAGAAACCTGTTCAGGTTTACGGAATGACTGTGCATATTGCATCTCATTTAAGGATGTGAAAAATTCATGCATGTATGCTCTGAAAACACACGCATACACACTCAGCTGCTTTTGTTTATTCAGCTTTGACCTTCCTTTGTGTTAAAAACCCAGACTTTCTTGCTGACTCCATGATGAATTAAAAAAGAAATTGCATATACTGAATGTAATTAAGTTGGAAGATGTTTAAATAACTAAATGATATAATACCTGTGACATACTGTATATGAGAGGTCTCTGGAGGCTTGAAACTAGCAAACAAGCAGGGGAGGGGAGGAAAAACCCATACTCAGTAAAGTGCTCCTGAAGAGGCTACAGTCACCAGAGATGGGGTAAGTAGCCAAACCGCACTGTCACAAAAAATTGTCTTCCAAATAACTACTTGAGTAAAAGGAATAAAATATCTAGTGAGACTATTCGAGTGACACATTTCACCGATTATAATTTACCTTTAAGAACACACATGATGATGGTGAGGATGAGATCAAAACTATAAACTGTGCTAACAACATACAGTACTGAAGTCTAAGTGCACGATTTGCTTCTTTCTAGCTTGATTACATCACTACTTTTAGTCAAAAATTATAAAAAATATTATTTTTATAAATTTATTTTTATTTTTCAACATAATCTCCTTGCTTTTCAATACACTTTGTCCATCCAGCTTTCGTATTTTCGTAAAGTTTAGTTCTGAGCTGCGAGCCATGAATGTACTGCTGTCTTCACTTCTTCATCAGAAGTGAATCTACTGTAGATCCGTGTACTGCTGCTTTCAGGCGACCAAACAGGTGAAAGTTAAATGGAGCAAGAGCAAGTGTAATGAGCACTGCTGTCAGGAACATTTTTCCTGATCATGTTACAATACTGGCTCTTGAGAATCCCAAAAGAATATACAGTAAGCATCAATTTTCCAGCTGATTGATGACCTTTTAAACTTTTACTTGGTCTGCGATTGAGGATATTTCCGTTCTATACTCTGCTGTCTACTCTCGAGTTTGTAGTGATGAATCCATGTCTCATGATCAGTAATCATTTTCTTTAAGAAATGTTCACCTTCCTTAAAGTATCAGTCCAAATTTTGTTTGTAGATATCCAAACACGTCTGTTTTTGCTCTTCTGTGAATTGTTTCGGCAAGAAAGAAAGAAAAAAAAAAAACGAATCACTGCATGCTGCTCTTCTTTCATGCAAATAACAAGTTGGGTATCCATTGTTGCTCGCACCTCAGTTACAAATGGACTTGAACAGAACTGGAACTGATAACACAGTGTGGCCAACAGACGTTTTAATATAACTGCGGTGGGGATAACTTTTGACTACAGGTCACATATTACCAGATATTTCTGTAGACCCCTGAGTGACAGGAAACAGGAAAGCCCTGTCATCATTTGCTTCTCAAATCCTGATGATACCCAAGACTTCTGTGGCGTACTCTCTGTTCTTTGTTAGAGGGACAGTAGACAATCATTATTGTTTCCTGCCTGTGTGTTACACTGCCCTGAGATGCAGCATGAGCATGTCGTTCCAAGTGAAGTGACAGCTGGCTTCATACACTGGCTGGCCTTGTGCTGAACCATGAACTTGTGGAAGAAATGTGGTCAGAAAAAAAAAAAATCATATATTGAGTTTATTTAAATGCATGGTGAAGCTGCATCATAAAAAATGTGAAGTAGAAATCAGAACTGTTTAAGAGTTAAATTAAGAGCATTTCCAGACGCACTATATGATGAGACCTTGCAGAACAGATAGAACAGCTTGTGGCCATAAGAAAACCACTCCAAAATGGTTTCAATTTGATATGGAGCATAAAGATTGGACTTTGAAGCAATAGAAAAAGGTCATGTGGTATGATGAGTCCAGACTGACCCTATTTCAGAGCGATGGACACGTTAGGATAAGATGGAAAGTACATGGAGAGATGTACCCATCATGCAATAGGAGGCATGACAAACAAGAGAACTAAATACACTATTTATAAGGAACTCAATTAAACATGTAACGATACAGACAAAATTAACAAACATTGCCAAATCAATATAATTTTTTTTTTGTCATCATTCTGGACCAGAAACTGTGGTCTTTAGAAACTGTGCACGTGGAAAAAAAAAAATACAAGCGTACATGGGATGCCAGTGCACTGCAGGGCACGTTTTAGAATGAAATTAACAGGACGCTAGTCACCTAAAATCTATATTATATTATATAATGTATAAAAGAATTTCTGATTGGCCCACCTGCCAGTGAGCATCCTTCACCATATAACAGTTAGTAATGTCATCGAATGTACATCATGTACATTGTACATCATACTGTGAGGCAATAGTATATCTGCTAAAACATTTTAAGCAGTGTTGCTGTTCTTCCGGCTGCTCCCGGCAAGGGGTCACCACAGCGGACCATTTGGCAAAGGTTTTAAGCCGGACGCCCTTCCTGGCGCAACCCTCCCATTTTAATGCGGGCTTGGGACCGGCACTGCATCCAGTGGCTAGGAGTCGAACCAGGCCTTCCGCATGGCAGACAAAACACCTACCACTGAGCCACCAGCAACAACAACAACACTGGGGGCAGAGGTGGAGCGGTGTACCCTCTAATACCAAAGTGAAACCCACAGACAGTACACTGAGTTCAGGATGGAAACCTGCCCTCTGGAGCTGTGAGGCACAAGCACTACCTCCAAAACCACTATATCAAGTTTGCTCATTTTTTCCTCTGTATTAGTTTAACATAATATCGGCCATTAATACTACCCTTAAAAGTGCATCCAATCTAACTGCACCAGTTAATCTCGAACGCTGCGCAATCTTTCACTCCGTTTAGACGTCACGGTCATGGCTCCTAGTAAAGCCAGATTGAATGAGCCCTGACCAATCAAACCCGTATCACATCTGAAATGATGTATTCATTTGGCATTGGGACAAGCTCTCCACTCAATCAGAAGTGCAGCCATAATCTAATGGAGACAGCTGTCATTGATAACACACGCTTACCGTGCATACCGTGTGCAGCATGACAGCCCGCTATAGAGATATATGAAGATGTATCTGCTGAAGCATAATGAGTAAGTGTCTTACATCTCTGCATGCAGGGGAGGGGGTGGAGGGGCTGTTGGCAGAGTGGGAGTAAAACAGTGGCTGTCTGTCTTTTTTTTGCGGGGGGTCAGGGGAAAAATAAATTACGGAAGAGAAAAATGAATTAGGGATGACGGCACGTTGGCTTTGAAAAATTGGACTGTCAGGGTGAGCAGTCGCAAGAGTCTGATAATGGAAGAGGATGAACTTCTCTCTTTGCTTTGATTCTAGAGTGTGTGCGCGTGTGTGCGCGCGCGTGTGTGTGTGTGTGTGTGTGAGAGCGAGAAAGAGCAAGACAAGGAGAAGATTGTGTGCTGCATATTACTGCATTATTAAAAGCACAAGGAGGAAGATCATTTAAATCCACTCGTTTTTGTCCGTTGTGTTCTTATTACAGGCACAACTGAGAATTTTACCAACTTGACAGCGGGTCTACAGTAGCATGCTATAGTAGAGTTGGGTATGGCTGTAGGGTGAGTCCCCCAGGACCTTTAGCATATTAGAGAACTGTGTGTGTGTGTGTGTGTGTCAGTTCTCAGTAACGCTCTCTAAAGTTAGTTATGTTGTAATTAAAGGAATAATGGGGTGATAGGTGAGTTTAAGCAGAGAAAAGATATAAGCTTAATGTGTGTGTGTATGAGTGAGAGAGAGAGGGAGAGAGGTGAGGTCTAGTGCTGCCACTTAAGTCCTGCCACTCTGACAGCCAAAGCAGAACAATGACGTGTCGAATATACTCTACGCATAAACACACCAACCACTGTGTTTCTTTTTCTTTCACTTGAATACACACACAAAGATCACTCCCACTTCTTCTCTTTCTCACCTGAGTAAACTTGCACGTCCCTCCACTGACTATCTGTACTACTCCCCGCGAACTGTAATCAGGATACAGAGATGCCTCAGACGTCACAGTGCACCTCTTTCTCTCCATCACTCGCTCGCTCCTTTTTCATTCTTGTCTCGTTCATTGTTTTAGGCATGGTGCCCCTTTCCCGGGTGGCCACTGTCTCTACACTGTTACCTGCCTTCCCAAATAAATGAGCACGCATATACACAGGGTCACCTTTTCTCCTCCGTCAGTGCAGGTTACACCACTCCTGTGCACTAGTTCATGCACTCCTGTCTTTTTATTTTCAGATTTCAGCCTTTAAGTTTCTACACAGTTTTGTGATAACCTTGTGACTGTGTAACAAATAAGTTGAAATCCAGGTAATAATCATACTCCTGATTTGCATGTGCCAGCTATGTTTATATGCACAGAAAGCTTGTAAATTTGGTCCTTAGTTCTTCGCCAATATCCATTTCTTCCCTATCATGTGACAGGTACCAATGCTGCATCACAGGGCAGAGTATCATACTCAGATAAAATCTCTATAAGTAATCTTTCACATACTGCACATGAGCTTAAAAGTGCACATGACCGACTTGTTTTTCTGTTATTGATGCAGTCCGATTTTGCCCTCTTGGACTCCTGGCGATGGATGTTGTAAAAGGTTGTAAAGGCGAGAGTGTGTGCGCGCGTGTCGTTGTGTGTGTGTCGGGGTCAAATTATGCGCAGCCGCACACACATAGGAGACACGCTGAAACAGAGAGGGAGATGGTGATTATACCAGTAAGAGATGAGCACTAAGACCCAGCAGGGGAGACGATTACCCACAATTCCACAGCGCAAGAGAGAGAAAAATCATTGGCTCTGTTGTGATCATGTGATGCTCGGTGTTAAAACAAGAGCGCATGCGTGATGCATGATACTCGGCACTTGTTAACCAAGACTTTCTCGTTTTTCAAGTCAAAATTTTTAAGAAATCTTTGCTCGTCTTGCGGAACACTCGTAAACCGTGTTACTCACAATCCGAGGTTCCACTGTACTTCCAGGTTTTAACAATGTGCGAGACTGTTCTTAACCTGATTCCAGTAAGTTCAGCATATCCTTTCTTCCTTTTTTTTCTGCCCCCCCAGCCAGCTGCTGCTAATCATCAACCCTTGATTAGTTTATCATTAGCAGGTTTGCAGACCTCTACAAAAGATGATGTTTTGGCAGTTTGCTTCTCTGAAGCATTCAGGTGTCTGTTAACACAATGTCAAGAGGGAAAGACATAAGCAGTGTTTTTAGAGATTTTAGATTGTTGCCAATCTACCCGGGAGTGGACACACCAGCACATTCACCACAAGGTCAGACGTGTACAATGCTCAGGGAGAACAAAAAAACCCAAGCTCTACATCTCAGACCCTACAGGCCTTACTGAGCATGTTAAAAATAAAAGTCCATGACAGCACAATTAGAAGAAGACTGAACAAATACAATTTGTTTAGAAGGGTTGCAAGAAAAAGAACATGGAAACACAACTGAGGCTCCCAAAACTGCATCTGAACAAACCACAAGACTTCTGGAACAATGTCCTATGGACCGATGAGACTGAACTGGAGTCAATCAGCTGGAGTTGTTTGGCCTTAATGCCCATCATTTCTGTATTTCAGCAGAAACACTTCATACCCGCTGTCGAGCACAGCAGTGGAGGGGGTGATGATTTGGGTTTGTTTTTGCAGCCACAGGACCTGGGTACATTACAGTTAATAGGTTGACCATGCGCTCCTCTGTATACCAGATTATTCTAGAGACAAATGTGAGGCATCTGTCCGATAACTAAAGCTTGGTAGAAATTAAGTCATGCAATAGGACAATGATCTGAAGAACACCAGTAAATCTACATCAGAATGGCTGAAAAATCAAGGAAGAATGAGCCAAAATTCTTCGGAAGACCTGGGTTTGATTCCCAATCCCTGCCCAAACCCCAGCTACAGCCAGTCCCAAGCCCAGATAAAAAGAATGTAGGGTTTCGTTAGGAAGGGAATACAGCGTAAAACATGTGCCAAGCTTGTAATGTGCTGTGGTGACCTCTTGCCAGGAGCAGCTGAAAGACAGACAACAACAACTGATAATGTCATTGCCGGTATTTGCTATGAGCAATTTCCCTTTGGGATTAATGAAGTTATTTGAATCTTGAATGTTTTTACAGAATCAAAACTTTTACTCATGACTGTACAGAGATGCTTTATGCACATTTTGGAAAGGCTGTTTTTAAGCTCAGGTTGGTCACACGACAGCATAAAAAATGCGTATTTTCTAAAATTGCTACAGTAGCTGTTTGTGTTGTTTAAAAGTAACCTTGACCATAGCTCAAGATGTAAAGTCAAACCTAAGTCACATGGTTATCTTTAAACCGACCGGTAATACATGCAATTTTGGTTGTGCCAGACTCCTTCCATAAATGTTAAGTAAATGTCACTTTATAGAAAAATTCACCAGGTGAGCCATTATGTTTTCTTTTCCTTTTCATTATTAGCTTTAGAATTTGTTGACCATTTGATCTTTTGAGCTCAAGCAAAGTAGGAAAACAATGACATGTTAGAAAATTAACCAACCATTATCCTGACCAATCAGCTTTGAGAATTTAGCTGCACTCTGGAGTAATTTAAAGTGTAACAATGAGCAATAAACAAATGTTAGCATGCGCCTGTTACCATTGATTTCCATTTTAAACCTTGCCTTAACAGGAATCAATCTGAAGAGTACTCATGTGGTTAATTGATGTAATGTCACAGGCACAATCTTTCTCATGTCTTTGTTTACTCCAATGGATATCAAGGGTGCAGAAACAGCAGCATATGTCCATCAGTACATTTTCCTTTTTTTTTTTTTTTTTTTTTTAACCACCAGGTTCACATAGTAATGGCCTTTTTTTTGGTGGACGAGATTTCACACTGATGCAGGATATGGTGTCTGCTCCTGTGCGGTGAAAATCTAAAGTGACCCAGGTCCAACGCTTGTGTTCTCAAATATTTCCTTTGGCCACTGTGTGATTTTGATGAGAAACTCACCACAGGCAATCTTAAGCATTCCATAACCATAGACGCTCCCTTGGTGCTGGTATTTCAGAGGAAGCGGTGCATTCATCCTGAAAGAGATAATATCCTCTAGCATCTCTGTGTGTCATATCCTGGACTACATCTTCACTTAATGAAATGCCCTCTTGTCCCTTGATCCACACACTCAATCTGTCTCTGTTACACACTCGGAGCATCCACTCTGCCCTATTGTAAGCGCTGTGCCGTTGCCATAATGAATTGTATTCTTTATTCCTAATTGCTTTAGCCAGTGGTCTATTGAAGTTTTTTTTTTTTTTTTCATAAGTCAGCATCGTGAGAGGTAAAGAACGCACTGAACCTGTTCGGTTTTGTGACTGCTTGTCTTGCCTGGCTAACATTAGTATCTCTGTGTAGTGTAGCCTAAACACAGACCTTTCAGGAATCTTCCATTAAAATGTCATTGTTATAGATGTTTGTGTTTTAAGAGACACTTGAGCTATATGGCTTTTTCTTTCCTTCTTTCCATCCTTTGTTTGTTCCTTCCTTCCTTCCTTCCTTCCTTCCTTCATTAGTCCAATAGGATTAGGATAAGAAAGAATGTGACTCTGCTACCCATTATGCAGCACCGGCATATTGTTGTGGCTTACTTCCATGTTATTACTTATAGCAGGTTACATAAGCCTCAGCTGTCATTCAGGTGTCAAGCAGGTGGCATAACCATATCGAAACAAAAGTGTGTGTGTGTGTGTGTGTGTGTGTGTGTGTGTGTGTGTGTGTGTGTGTGTGTGTGCCTGTATGCTATAAAGTGAGTTCTCTCAAAGCACTTCAGCAACCCCTCAACCTCCAACTCCAGCAGGAAACATCAGCTGGTATAAAATGTCTCGTATAACAAGTGCCATCAAGTATTGCTGTCTAATGGGTGCAGTGAAGGGTTTCATGCTTTTTGTCACAGGCCCAAGACAATCCTTTATTTTTGAAAGGAAATGTTGTACTCCAGTGATTAAAAAGGGATATGGCAAAACTGGAAATGCTACACTGTGAACAAGGAAGTACATTATGAATTAGAAGATATGTCCAACCCTTTTCTCAAAAGGTCAATGTGACTGTGGGTTTTTATCCAACTAAGCAAGAGTCCTGATGGTAGACTGAAAGCTAAGATTGACTGAGTAAATGGATCAAAACCGATGTGACTCATGCTTGGTTGAAATAAATGCCTGCAGAGGCAATGGTCCTTTCCTGCAGGCAAAGTTGTTAATAAGCTGTGGGCAACTTATTAACTTGGGCAGCTATTATACCGTACAAGGTGAGTCCAGGTCAAACCAGGACTTGTAATGAAATTTCTCATGAATGTGTCGAACCAATTGAATTTTACAGCAGACTAGCCAAATTGAATTGAATGGTGCACTATTGTAAAGAAGGCCGTATATCTTTGAATGCTGATCCTTCCCGAGGTGGCTTGGAGCCACAGCAGTCATTCACATGACCATTCAGCAAGTGGATAACCTGATCCTTGAAGATGGACAGATAACTTGATGGCAACTTGTGGAAGAAACACATCTGTCTATGGAAAATGGACACACAGTCTCTTACAAAGACCACTTGCACATTACAGGAACTCACCTGTACGTTATTTCCACATACAGTCCTGACCTTGCTCCAAGTCATTTCCACATGTTTGGGTTATTAAAGGAGTTCCTGGTTGGGCAACAATTCAGGATGGCTCCAGCATACTGAGAACACTTTCTACCTTGATGGTGTCCAAGCACTAGCGAAACGCTGGGATAAGTGCATTAATGTAACAGGCTATTATATAGAGAAATACAGGTAGTTTTCAACTCTCATAACCATGTTCTGTTATCTTGCACAATCGAAAGCCGCAGTTTGATATACAGGAGTCATTGGGAAAGCAACATATAGCAACGGCGTGGATATTTTTTCAGTCCTCCACACTAAATAATTAACTGAAGGCAATGTATTGATTATGACATTCATACAACATACATTATTATAGTACACAATCTTCTCTTCCCATTGCATTCACTCTTCTGTTCTTTTCCTCATTTGCTGTCCTATAAAAGAGATATACGGGAAATGTGATAACAGGACAGCCACGAGAAGAGAGAGAAGTGTGTGTGTGTGTGTCTGTGTGTGTGGCTGTGAGAGTGTGGGGTTGTTGAAGGGGCCACTGACCCCAAAGGCAATTCCAATTTGTTGGTGAGCATTTGTTGGCGTTGTGGTGCTGTGTGTGTTAGTTAATGAGGCGAGAGTGTGAGCTCTTACTCATCCTGCCAGCACTGGCCGATCTCTCTCTGATTACTATAATGAAATGGTCAGAAGATTATTAACCAAACACATAGCGTGCACACAGGAAAGAACACCAAAAGAAACAGAAGGATTGTACCCTTAGGTTGTCACTGAACCATTTAACCCATTTGTCTGCTATTTGTTGAGAGAGAGAGAAAGAAAGATATCAATGTCTGCCCACACTGACCTGCCACAAAGTGTGTGGCCTCCAGCCACTGTGGTGTATGACTTTCATTAAACTCCGAGAGAAACAGAGACAAAGAAAGGGATAGAGCAAAATACGACCAAGGGGAAGCTATCTTTAATGACAGACCAATAGGTCGATTGGAAACGCATGGTATTCTTTTAAATTGTGTTCTCATGAAGATTTCTTTAGAAAACAATGCTTTGGAGAAAGCTTAAGCGCAATGAGTCCGATACAAATGTGCCATCATGCAATCTCAGCTTGACTGGAGCAACTCCGACATGCAGTACAGTACATGCATTATATGGACAATATGTCGGCATCATGGTGTATTCAGATCTTTAACATGTTTGTACCAAACCCTTAGACCTCTCATACACATACATCATCAAGCAGCTATGGTGTTTTCCTATCTTAGTTCTATTGCAATGCAAACAAGACTTAAGCAAAAAAAAAGTGGACGAACCAAAAAAGTCCCCCCTCCCCCCCTCCCCCGCCCCCTTATAAGTGGATCTTATTAACAGCAGAATACTGTTGTGTGGGCACTCTGACCTGATGCAGGTATTTTTCCACCAAATTATCTCCTATAATGAGCAGGCAGTGTAATTAAACCTTTGATTAGGAGTCTTTCTTAAGCACCTTATAGGAAATGAACTACAATCCATTCTCAGTGGCAGCTTGTAGGTGGAGATACGCTGTTGTTCGACTGCTGCCCTCACCTTCCAATGTTAAAGGGACCTGATTCGATTTTTCCAGCCACTAGATGTCATGAATATAGAGTGCACACTAACATTAAAACATGATAAGAAGAATATACAGAAGTCTTCTCCAAGGGTCTTCTCAACAATATTTTAATGATTTTTAGGATTACATACAGAATCAGTGTATAGCTTATTTTCTAGTATATTTTGTGCAAATGTGTGCAAATTCAAGTTCTCCAAAAATTAGATGCTTTTTATTAGCATTGTCATTAACTTCAAATGTGTACAAGGGTTTTTTAAATAAAAGAGAAAGGACTACAATACATGTCTAGATTTAAATATTTTTATAGCACAACAATCCCAAAACCCCTGAGAAAGTGGTACTGAGTTGAGGAAAATGTCATAATGTAAATATGTCCATCCGATGTCAATATTATGAGAAGAATTTATTATGAATATGCAATTACATCATATAACATAATGCAATTTTTGATTAATTATGATCAACTACACCTTAGTTCAGGGATGTCTGGATAATTTAACCCATTTTCATATTTTCTTGAAATAAAATTTATTCTACATTAAATAGCCAGTATTTAATGTAGAATAGTATGGTGGTTAAACTCTTGGATAAAATTTATACTACGTCATGAACTTTTAATATATTTAGCATAAATTTTTAGCCAAATGTACCCGCTGGAACATACAGTATGGAAAATATTACCTCAGCTAACGTCACCATTTCTAACCCAATAGACTTGTTTATTGCATTGAAACAGATTATTACACCAAAATATTATATTTGAAAAAACATGGTTTCTCTGTTGCTACATCCAAAATATCGAAAATTGACCACCGAATATAATAAAGTACATACACAAATAAGACTAAAAACAATGCTGAAATTGTTATAATGGTAAGCTAATTTTGCTGTACAAGAAATGCAAAATTTACATGTCTGTGAGGTAAGTTTGTCCACATTGCCCAAACTACCCCAACCATACACTTATGAAAAATGTCAACCATTACCATAAAAACAATAATATAAACATGAGCCATAACTTCATAAATCATGTGTATAAACTCAAAAGTTAATAAAGCTTGTAAGATTACCTTTCCAGCAGCAGTGGATGTATTGGTTGATAACAATATCGATTTATCTTAAAATCATATTTTATAATTCATGACTGAGATATCAGGTGCTAATAAAGAGAAACAATGAGGAGAAATGTAATGTACACAACAGTAGTGTCAGGAGGTCAAGACAAAATATCTATAAACAGCCTGTAAAGACCAAGTATGAGGAAGCATGTGGAGTCAACAACAATCCAATGACTGTTCTTCAGGTGCACATTTCTTTTCCTGTGAGCCAAAGAGGGAACTATATAATTAAATTGTATGCTGGACAAAAGGGCACTTATACGGTATGTGGGCATAAAGAGAGGAGTTCAGTTCCCCCATGGGGGCCATCAGGAATAGAACATACCTACACATAATTAGGCAAGAACAATATGTGCTCAACAGTACCTTATGGCGCGTAAACACTTGAGTAGCTGATGGATACCGAGCTTTTGGTGAAGTAAGATATGACAATGTGGGAAACAAATAGCCATAGATGCCATAGATAAACTTGGATCCCGTGTGTGGCAACCACAAAGCAACGGTGGACTGAGTGGAAAATCTATTAAGAGGTTATTTGCAGAAGAGGGACTCTCAGCCCCCTTTATAAACACAAAAACAATTTTACCCACTAAAGTTTACACACAATAATGCATAGGTTCCACTGAGGAAACCAAGGAAATGATTTCTCTGAGTTTAGTTTGCTAATTAGAACTAGAGACCTTTTGACTACTACTACCAGTACTACTAATATTACCAATAGTATTTAGCAGTAATAGTATAGAAACAAGCATGTGAAAGTAGATGAAAAGGTAATTAAGATAATAATTTCCAGAAGTTCGATTAATTATCATAATGAAAAAACCTCAGATGTTGTACAAATATGGAATTGGAAATATCATTAGCTAAATCAGTGCCACTGCTGCAAATGAGACAATGCTACGTATTATGAAGTATTTATGCCTCATAAAATAATGTGTCAGAAACGAATACTGACATTTCAAACTTTCTAATAAAGGCTAACTAGCAGTTCTGGGTTTGAATCTCCAATAATGTAAAATGGAAAGTTAGTGCTCTATGAGGGGTGTACAACTGATTTGTTCCAGACACAAATCACAATTACTAAGGAGACAAAGTGTTGTTGAAGATAGCGTCACATTTGCATGTGTGTTTTCTTGTTAAAAGCACTTTAGTGACTGGATTTGTATGTGGGTTGTGGTACTGGTTTCCCCTTTGCTGTAGGTGGAACCATAGCAGACAGATGTCAAAAGGTCTATACCTACATGCTTGACCTTAAATTATGACTTACTGTATGTATTCATGTTAAATTGTTTTGATAGAAGTTCTGGATTGCACTGGATGTTATTTTCATATTCATTAGTCTTCCTTCATCTTCTTTAATATCTTCTGTGTTAAAGACTCAGCAGTCTTTGTACAGAACACTATTTATAACACGATTTTGGGGTTCATTTTGACACTCACTCACACAGACACCATAGCAGGAGGCATCAGAGAAAAAAAATGTCAGCAATTACACCACAATGACCAGACTAATTCATTCCCACATCACATTCGGAGACATTTTGTGACTCATTTTGTTACCATTCGGTGAGCTGATCTACTTGAGGTACTTCTGAGAAAATCAATGGAAGGAATTATCACACAATCTGGATGTGGTGTAAATTGTAATCTTTACAGACTGATGGTTGCGTTTCATAGACTACTCAGAGATGTGCTCAGAGCAGTTATGCCATTTTAATGGATTTCTAATGTGTGTCACAAGAGGTCCCAGTCACGTCAAACCACAGATGTGTATTGCAGTGTTGTTTTTCACCAGGAATTAAGTTCAATCTTTAACCCTTTATAAGACAATCATTTAAATACTTGGAGATGAATGATTTATTTATTCTTTTTTTTTTTCGTTTAGTTTTTTCAAAATTGATCATTGCTGTCATTTTTTTGTTGTAAATCTTGCAAATCTAGGTCAGTTTAGTTAAAATATATATACTGTGTGTGTATATACTGTACAGTATATCTACTGTTATGAAGAACTATTGGTATATATTGTTAAATAAATGTGTTTAACTTTAAAATATTTTTACATTTTTATTTTTATATACAGTATATAATATAATATTTGCCAAATGCCTATTTTTTTTTTAAATAGGCCTATTTTTCCAAAAAAGTGTTTGTATAAAAATATTTACAAGTTAATGACACATTTATTTAACAATAAAATATATACAAATAGTTCTTCAACCGTTAAGGGTTAAAAGCCGAAAATTATTACTAGGCATATTATTAGGCATTAATAACTAAAAAAGGCAGTTAGTAGTATTAGTGTTCTATACCTTTGCCTATGGCATTATTTAAATGAAACTGAATGTAACTGTGATTGCAGCACACAACCTTTTATTTTTTTATTATTATTATTTTTTTTAATAAATAAGGTAAGTTTGCATTGAGAACTTGTTTACACTGAGAATTCATGGTTCTTAGTATTTTTATTGTGACCGAAAATAATGGATATGTACTTTCAATTTGTGTCAGTAGTTATTAACATCACAGCTACTTGCTTCTTAAATAAGATCTCATAAAGCTGGTAAGTGTTGTTCTCACTTTTTTTTAAATTAGTTGCACAACTTCAACTCATTATGTCAAAACGTGCAGTTTTAAGGTGGCTTAGCCATTTTATATCCACTCGGTTAGTATACCAGCACTATAACACTGTTTTTATCACTCTGCCTGTCTGTATTCTGTGTTTGCTACACAAAATTCCAATTCAATAAATACTTCATTACACTGAAACTGTTGCTACGCTTACTATGGGCTGTCATTCTCTGTGTTGCCATAGCAACACTCAACACTCGCTCCAGCTGTGAATTTTATTTTTATTTTTTTCGTGGCTAGAGCAAAAAAATAAAATAAAAATTTGGTCATATTGTGTCTGAAACTCAAATCAGCTACTAGATGATAATTTTAGTTTGCATGACTGTTGTAGAAAATCGAATTCTCATAACTGTGCTGTTGTACTGAAAATCACAAATCACACATTTGATTTTCACACATTTCACAGAAAGTACACATTTCTATAGGCAGGCAACAAGATTTGTTCCATTACTTGGGGAATGTACTTTTGTCTGTGTGTGTGTGTGTGTGTGTGTGTGTGTGTGTGTGTGTGTGTGTGTGTGTGTGTGTGTGTGTGTGTGTGTGTGTGTGTGTGTGTGTGTGTGTGTGTGTGTGTGTGTGTGTGTGTGTGTGTGTGTGTGTGTGTGTGTGTGTGTGTGTGTCTCCTTCCTTTAATCATAGGACGATTCTGACATTTTTTTTCCTGGATACCGGCTCAGGTGCTGCTTTTATATTGGAACTATCAAGCTAAAATGAAAAGCTGTCAATTAAGCTTTTAAATCACATCTTAACTTCGCGAGATGACAGTAATGAGAGTGTGGGTGAGAGAGGTTTGGGGACAGACAAGTAGAGCTGCATGTAAGGGAGACTTCAGCTGCTGCTCCTTAACCAGATCACGTAAAAAAAAATCTAGTGAAATCAAAAGGTCAAAATTGTTATTTTTGCATACTTAAAAGATTTCAGGTAAAGCTAAAACGATGAACATGAGACGTTGTATAAAGTCACATTTTTGTGTATTTGGGGACATTTCTAGAGTGTTTGAACAGTTTCCAGCACATTTGCATTTGAAACCTTGATAAAGTCAAAGTAGATTAAAACTGACAGTCACAGAAGAATCAGTCCACAAAATGAAGCTCTCGGGTACAAGCTACGGTGAAGAAAACATCAACTGAGTCAGTATTTATGGTCTACATTTGTTCTAAACCTCATTGTATGTCTGTATTACTGAGGAGAGGTTTTGCACTGTAAAGCTCACAAAATAGAAATGCTTTCATATTTATCAAGAAAAAGTGTGCCAACTGCTAATGAAAAATCAAACATCAGTTTAACCATTTTCATTACTGACTGGCAGACCTTTCAAAATTTCGTTATTTTTCGTAATTTTGTCATGTTTCACACTCATTTATTCAAATCCTTTTTTTCTCATCATTGTCCACACAATAATTAACAAAGGCAAAGTAGAAACTGTCAGGGATAGGTGGCGGGAAGACACAAGTGCAGGTAAGAATAGAATTTTAATAAAGAAAGGCGAACAAATTACAAAACTAAAAAAATAATAATTGGAAAGCAAGTGTAGGTTGATTGATTCGCAAACAGTACATCCAAGATTAGACAACACATAATCCAAAGTTCGTATCAGTGTTCGCACAGAAAGGCAAGAGATGTAGGAAGTGCTTAGTATCATCTAGAGTGAGCTCACGAGAGTGTATACTTCCCTTAGAGCTGATTAGGAGTGGTGTTGGTGGTGTAATTCTACTGCTGCAGGTGGACTGACAGAAAGGGGTGCTTGGAGTTTTGTTAACTTATATATAAAAAAAATATTCCAAATTTCCAATGGATAAATGTTTAATAGTTTTTTTTTTTTTTTTTTTTTTTTTGTGGCAAAAAAAAAGTAACTTAAATATCCTTTGTACTTTCCTGATGCTTAGGTTAAATGGTCCAGCCCTGCCTTTCTACCTGCACAATACTGTACATCTCTCTCTGTTTAAATCCTGCACATAAACACAATGCTAAAATTCAAATCAGGCTGCCAGAAAAGTGAATTTACCCAATGACAGTAATTTACCCAATGACAGTTAAAATGACAGCGAAAGAAAAGCTCGACTGCTCATTCTTTCTTAGCAAGAGGTCTGTACTGTATATTTACATGAACGTTTCCCCGTCTCCAGTAATGCGGTTGATTACAGTAACTCTATTTCTGATATTGCTCTCACACTAACATTAATGCAAGTAAAGTTGGCTAGTCCTATATATGATTATATAATTTATGCAGTTTTCGATGTATTATTCGCTCATAAAAGGAGCTAATAATTTGCTGCTTTATTGAAAATTTTCCTTTAACTTGGAGAATGCTTGCTTATATAATCTGTTCTATCCTGCTGTGTCATGCGCAGGGGCAGCTTCAGCAAGTCTGACTTCACTTTGCCACTGAACCCAGTTCCTACAGTAGCTGAAAAAGGTGAGCAGATAATATTGATTGTAGTTTTAGCTTAACACAGAGCTGAACCAACAATCTGCACGTTTTCATTCTAATCACAGTCTACTCCGTGTGTATTGACTTAGTACCTCAGCTTCATCCCTCAAGAAATCAGTGAAATGACCTGCTGAGGTCTGTGGTTGGAATAAACACCTGTAGATCTGTTGGCTTTAGAAGGCTGCTCTAATTACACTAAAAAATTATTCTCTAGGTTACTGCATACTAATGACGCTTAGTAATAAAACGTATCGCTTGTCGTACATTTTGACAGCGTTAAACATGTTTTCTTAGCTCCCTGTATATGTCATAAGGTATTAAATATGCAACAGAGCTGCCAGACTGTGAAATAGTAGTATAAAATTAATAACTTCATAATTAATATTGTTACAGCTCTGAATTTCTTACATGGGTTTCAAGCTCCATGTGTTTTGGCTATGGCAATTGAAACGGTTTGGCTTTTCAAGTTTCAGTATTTCCAGCAGTGCCCTTAAATGGTGATAAATCGTTAATGGTGATAAATTTATCGATAAATCACATGTGTAACTTTATAAAGCTTGCATGAATAACTTCATAATTAGCATTAATGGACTATTGTACTATTACAGTTAAAACATATGTTATAATGCATTTTAATATATACAGTATATACATATTTGCATGTTCTTCCAGTGATTTATGGATCGACTCCATGTACTCCAGTCATGTACTTCCTATAGTCCAGAAACCTGCACTTTTAGCATTTTTTTTTGTTCATACACACATTGAATGGAGTGTATGAGGGAGTGTGTGTGCATATACTGTACTCTGCTGCTCAGGGCTCTCCATAGGGTGTGCCTTGAGCTCCCTGGATAGGCTGTAGGCCCCCTGCAACCCTTAACAAAGACGATACAGAAAATGAAAAAAAAAAAAAAAGAAGCAAATAACCGCTCGGTTCACATCAAGCTATAGTAATCTGGCATAATTATGGTATTTACAGTAGATGTATAAACAATAGAGGATAATCATAATTTGTATTGTTAGTACCAACTTAAGGTTATGCTTAATTACATTATATGTTACATGTGATAGATAAACCAAAACCCTAATTATAGTGCATTTCATCAAAAACCCAGACATTCTTTTATAAACATACATTCTAACACCTACAGTACATAACCTGATATTAGGAATATTCACATTCTTCATCGAGTATTACATATGTAACTATAACCACTTCTGAGAAATTATGCAGAGTAATACTGGGTAGTAAAATGCATTATGCATAATATTGAACAGATTTTACGGGGTTTGCTATTATAGGAAAAACTGTCTCGTTTATAGCTACAATTAGACAAAGTCAAGTTCGTTCTCGTGCTGAGGACTGAAGACTCCCAAAAATGTCACATAAACATACTCTTACAGAAAGTTTCACTTCATCAACCTTTATTTTTATTTTCTTTAAAATAACATGTTTTTAATCTCTTTACTATTAGTCTTAAATTATATGGATCATCTGCAATATAAGTTCCTGTGTATGAAATGATAATGTAAGTCTATATAAATTGTAGTCCATTAAACCTGTGATTGGAATTATAGCCAGCAATACCATCAGAGCTGTGCTGCTCTAGAAAATAAAATTACACATTCTAACCAATAATATTGAAGAATGCAACAGTACGTTCTTCTAAATGTTTTTAGAATGCATTATGACTACAAGATTTATGGAACGTATTACCCTAAACGTTGTTTGTGGAATTTACCAGGTATATTTCGCCTGATAAATGAATTTTTAGTCAGGTGTAGCATGTTGTTTGATTCATGTTCATGGCTAAATATATATGGAAACATAATTTAGATACAGTATATGTGTGTCTGAACTAATTTAATTTTGTTAGTAAATGTGAACAGTAAACATAAACCTTTTTCATCGTCATCTATTCAGATGACAAAACTGTGCTGTATACAATGAGTGTTTTTTGACACAGCCATTTTACCTTTTATTTCCTGCAGTCTACATGGACGCTAAATGGTCTAATTCATTATTTATTCTTGGGTCCAGCTCTGGGCTGCTAGCCAGTTTAGAAACCTTCTCCAAAGTAGATCCAAGAGATTGTGTGCCATGCCAGGCCCTCGGGACATTCCCAGTGCTGGACCGGTTCTGTATTGGATCAAGTGCATGCTGTGAATGAGTCTGAATGAATGATCAATGGGTGTAACAGAAAGGCAAGCCTGCATATACAGTAATACAGCCTTTTCAATTCAGATCTGGTGTACAGTTGTAGCTGTGCTCATATTCAAACTGATGTTTTACTGGTGATGAATGTTTTGGTTTATTGTAGCTCCACACAACACATGCAGACATCAAGTCACTAAAGTCTGGTTTAGGCTCTGATTACATGTCTATCTATAAATGCACATTAATACTACCCAAACCAAAAATGTACCAAAATTATTATTTTTTTTTATAATCTACTATACGAAGTCTAAGATGGATCCAAAATGGCCGCATGCAACTGCACACAGCAGCCACTTGACAGAAAATGTGACTATTTTGTTACTTAGCATGATTCCTTTTTAAAGTTTTTGACACATGGTCATCTGGGCAACCAGTGTTTGTGTATACCATTGCCAGACTCTGCTACAGTCTGGAAATGATCCAACAACCAACTTGCACAATGATTTGCTGAAGAAGCTACATGAACTTGGCTCAGCGACAATGTCCCAAACACCGCCAGTCAGCAAGATGGGCTCACTTGGGTTGGCTTGTGTTTATATATCAATATGAAATAGTGGAAAAACTGTGTTAGTTTTTAGTTACTGCTCATCCCTGGTGGAGTTTGTGACTGTTATACAAACATTCGTGCTGCTTACTTGGCAGCGCCCCACTCCCACCCTGGCTTCTCGGATCACATCTCTTTTATACTAATCACAGCATGAACCACAAACCTATTCTGAAGCAGGTAAAAAAAAAAAAAAACCTTGCCTACATGAGCTGTGTCTGCTCTTCAGGACTGCTTTGATAATACTGACTGGCACATGTTTAGGGCCTGCACCAACTGGGGCCTCCACCAACTTGGAACAGTAACCATAAAGATTTATTTTTAATACAAGGCACATTTACAACATTTTACATCTTTTTGCCAGTTGTCGTTGTCCAGAGTGACTGGGATTTATGCCTGTATATATCTGAGCAGTTGGGCCCAACAGCGGCAGTGTGGTGGTGCTGAAGTTATAGGACAATCCCCTTCCTGTGACAGTCATGCCTTCCTTTTCAGAAACAAATTCTATGCTCGGTTTGACGTGCATAATGATATCGAGGAAGACCATTGCTTTCCCCAATGACCAGGTGCAGTGTCTTACCATACCTGATTTAAGAAAACTCTATGCCTTTGCAAACTTTGGGAAGCTGCTGAGCTTTGAGAAGCAGATAACATTCCTAGCAATGCTTAGAGATTACAGTATGTAGACAACCTTTTCACTGACACTGAGGCTTGTTATGAGGCACATCAAGACCCTGTAGCACCGTCTTATCCTCTCCCTTGCAGTTCATGCATCGTCCCAACCGATCAACAGTTGCTTCCATCACTACCATCTTCCATATTGACTCGCATGTTCAAAGGCTGTTAATTAATTTCTGTTCAGCATTGAACACAATCATTCCTCAGCACATGACTGAAAAAGCTGTGTCTGCTGGGACTCAACACCTCTCTTTGTGACTAGATCCTAACCTAACTGACTGGGAAACCTTTGGTTAGTCTGGATAAGGATCAGCAGCTCTAATCACATTAAGTTCACAAATAACACATGGTCTCATGTAGAGTCTCATCAGCAAGGAAGGACAATGAGTTACCAAACAAGTGAACAGCAGCTCCTAACAGACTGTTGCAGAACCTGTGACCTGTCACTGAATGAGGATAAAACACACATATATTTGCTGAGTTTAGGAGAGTATGGAGCAATAACTCTCCAATGGACATTAACGGCTCCTCTGTGGAGATTACCAAAAACAGCAAATTCCTTGTTGCTCACCTGACAGAGAACCTCACGTAATCCCTCAACACTAGTTCCATAGTCAAGAACGCCTAGTAATGCTTCTAAGGCTGAGAAAAGCCCATCCCACCGACCTCATTATATTCCACAGATGTATTGTTGAAATTGTATCATCTTGGATCACAGAACCCCACAGTAGATGAGAGTGAGGAGAGCTGAGAAGATAACTGGGAGTGTTTTTTGCTACATCACAGACATTTACAGTACATAACACACTGAATCTGTAAAGCCACCAGCATTGTGGGATGACCCCACACACCCCTCACACAAGCTCTGCACCCTCCTGCCATCTGGCAAAAGTTACTTAAGCCATCAAGGTCAGACTGTGTTTCTTTCCCCAAGCCATTAGACTTCTCAATATCCAGGACCTGGACTGACACCAACCCAAACACATACCTGTACAAGCACCAATAGTGGCACGCACACACACACGCACGCACACGCGCACACACACGCACAGAAAACAGTATCCAAGGGTGTTTCCAATTTGGCGAACCATTCCATTTACTCTTTTTTTTTTTTTGGCTCCTTGAGCCAAGGTTGGAAGGACTTGAGTAGCTTGCACAGAACCCTCAACCCCACTGTAAATCTTTGGAAAGACCTTGAACCTCACACAATATCAGTGCCAATATCAGTGCCTGATCTCACCAATAGTTTGTTTGTTCGTTCTTTCTTTCTTTCTTTCTTTCTTTCTTCCCTCCCTTCTTGCTTCCTTCCATTCTTCCCCTCTTTCTTTCTAGTTTGAGAAACTGTTAAACTGAGCTTACATTAACATTAATAACCCTTACCCTTAACCCTTCTTTAAGATGGCACAACCTATTTCATTCACAACCAATCAATCAACCAAACAATCAAATAAAGGTTGCCGAACACCTGTTAACAGTAGCCACTGGAGCTACAACTCTGCTGATGAGAGCAAATTCAAATTAGCAACTGCAAGACATTGCTGTTGGCTATCCCATCTCCCAACACACTGTAATATGTATTTAATTTCTTTTTAGTTTTCCCCTGTTTCTCCTTTTTCCTTCCAATCCATACTTGATGAAGGTCACAAAATGTGCTTTAATCATTTGCTAAGTTAAACTGCTTGCACACGTTAAATTTGTCTAAATGGTCCAATTTATCCTGATCAGTGTGACAGATTGCAGTGCTGTTCAAACGACTGTTAAATGCAAACCATGATAGATGCAAGCTTAAGAAGACTGGCTAATTCAGATTTCAGATTCACTTGCATAAATGCATTTATACAAAATTTATTCATTTTACCACAACAGAGCTAAATAGATGAGAGTTTGAAGATCTCATTCAAGAGATTTAAACACATGAGCAAGGAACTACAGATTCACAAGTGACATGCCAGTCTAGTTCATTAAGTTATCAAATTAAACCGATAATTAGGTACAGTGCAGCTCATCAACTGATATAATGATTAAAATATCTTCACATTGCATTTGTTATTTTTCCTGTGTTATTTCTTTCTCCCGTTCATAATCAAAACACTCAGTCTGTCACGAAGGGAGAGGAGGTCAACCAAATAATAATAATAAAAAAAAAGAAGCAATCAAAAAATCATTAATCAAAATTAGGAATGAGAAACTGGATGAGATCAGGTAAGCTTCTACTAGGGTCGGGGATGGAACCAACCCCTAGGAACCCAGGAAGAGGATCAAACAATCAGAATATCAAGATGAGAATAAAGACTTGTTATAGAGTGCATGATAAACAACATAGTGGATACACTGTAGATGGGTAAGTTCACTGAGAATCATAATACAGTATACTTTGTCAGTATGCAAGGTGTTAACAATCATTAGTCAGGTAAACTGGAAGGGGAATGATATGAGTTGAGGTTTTCAGGCTGTTCTGTAGTCTGGGTTAGTTATTTCAGCACATTCGTGACACAACTCTTTGTGTGCATATACATGCATATCCCAAACATACTTGCTTTGTTGCTTTATACTAAGAGTAATACATTTTCAAGAGTACTGTATGGTACTTGCCTTTTTTAAGAAAAACATTTTAAAGAAAATTCTTACTATTTGTAAGAATGTCTGAAGAACGGGTACAATCTGTGCTACATATTTAACACCTGTCAGGGTTATACCACATTTTACTGTTAATTTAAAAGGAGTCATCAGTAAGGATGCTAGGATATTACCACGACTTTATACAGTAGGTAAAAATACTTCATATAACAAGCCAGCATGTACAGTATGTGATGTGGGAAGTATGCAGCTTCCATTTAAATCAATGTTGAGTCATTTAATTCATGGCCACTTCATTCTTTGGCTCCTGAGAAGTGTGCCACCCTTTGTATGTGTATTTACATGGAGATCTCAACACTGATATCTTGGAGTTTGGAAAGCTTTTCTTTCTTCCATCTGCCACATCTGTTCAAAGTGCTTGTGCTATATCACAGAGCAACTGAATGCTCCAAGAAAAGCACTTTCTGTCTTCTTTATATGCATGAGCTTATATATGCCAATTATTGGTCTAGCATTGCCCTGAATGATAGGAGAGCATAAAGAGAATTTTGTTTCTGTCTTTTGGACTCTAATTTAAATATCTAAAATAGAATACAATAGAATAGTTTCAAATTAAAATTAAAATTGTATTTGTCACATACACAGTCATGATATGAAGTGAAATGCTGGTACAACTGACCATGACCTAAAATGTAACAAAAAGAAAATAGAGTAGTCAGATAAAGAATATAAAATAAAAATACAGTAGTATAATAAAAAAGAATAAAAGAAAAATTATCGAAAAAAAACATTCAACTAAAGAATATAAAATATGAAATAATAACATAATAAAAATTATACAAATATAAAAAATATAGAAATCTTTTAGCTGTAAGTTTACACTGTGTACAACTAATAAAATTATTGTTTCAATTATGGCATCAGCATGATATGAAATTAAACTCTTCTGATTCTTTTCTGTCACCAGAGTTGGTCCTGACCGCCCTGAGGCCCTATGCAAAATCCAGTAAAGGGGGCCCCCTACCTGACTTGTGAGCCATGTGAATCATTTGTTATTGCCATATAGTCACACCTACACCCCACAATACTGAATTTACTATTTACTGTAGATAGCAATGCTATTATTCATTTTACCAGCTTTGCCGATTTCCTTTATGAATTTTCAAACATGAAACACTTCACAGAATACATAATAGCTATTATTTACTGATAGATACATGATAAAAATTTCATTATTGTTTTTATCATTTTAAAGAACTTTCAGTTAATTTTAGTCTAACTGGACCTATATAAATACTGTATGACTGACATTAACATTTTAATTTCAACATTTAAATAAATATCAATGCCAATCTATTGCTTTTTATCTTGCATTAGTCCAGAGTTGTAACTAAA
This sequence comes from Clarias macrocephalus, assembly GCA_011419295.1. NCBI lineage: Eukaryota > Metazoa > Chordata > Actinopteri > Siluriformes > Clariidae > Clarias > Clarias macrocephalus. The sequence goes on from JAAGKR010001161.1 coordinate 32,493, forward strand.
CCATGAGAAAAAGGCTATATCACCACTGTCTTGTTTTAAAATTCCTGTAAGTGCCCTTATGAGGAGTGTTATGACATCCATAAATATTGTCTCCACATAGTTTGCTGCTGGACAGTGCAAGGTTTATTTCAGACATGCTTATATGAATACACATGCACGTATCTTTTTCCAGGCTGAGCTTTAATCTTCACATTTTGAAAATAACCAATTATTAATATTTTCAATTATATATGAGAGAATATAATCTATACAGCTATACTACTTCATATACAGTATGCATGTGACATAGTGCAAAGAATAGGATATGAATTTGGATAACATTTTATTATGTAAAAAAAAATCGTAATGGTCAGGATGAGAGTCGTAGCTGTAAAATGCAGTGCCAAAAAGGCTTAAATGATCAGAAATGGATTGCAAGGGTTACTGTAACTAGCTTAGTGTAACTAGCTTGTATTCGCATCTACTGCATGCTAACTTTTCAGCATATATAAACGTAGATGAAAAAAAAAAAGTCAGCAAAACATGCAAGTTTGTAGGCTAGCAAAGTGATACACAAGTGATAGCATAAAATACAGACTTATAGAATGTATGTAATCTGAGGTACATATGTATTAATTATTTACATTTATTAGTTTTTTTCTTGATAACTACTTAGTTGTAAACTCAGAATACATGGAAAACAGGGTTTCTATGAGGTACTGGACAATTTTTGTTCTAATATATATTTCCTTATTTCTCCTTTTTCTAATTTCCAACAATTTGGGGGTTGGCTGCTGTCATTTGTGAGTGTTTTTGAGATGTACTGTAGCTAAATTGGAGAGGTAGCTGAACGAATCTGATTTTTCAGCTGCAAATCCAATTTGAAATCAGATTTAAATCAGATTCCTTAAGATGTTTCTCAGTCTGGATGCTCCACCCACCCAACTCTTGATATGGACATGGACTCATGAAGACAATGTCTGTTGCTATGGAATTCACCAGTCTTTGACAGCACATAACGAACATGCTACAGTGTTCCCACACCTCCACCGTCGTTACCACAGCAACCAATGCAGTTGGGCTGACAATGTGCCAGATTTGGGCTGCTGGTCTGAACAGAGCCAAATCCAATCAATGTATGGCATATCTCAAAGAATACTGTGGACAGTCAGTCCTAAGGACTGGGATTTGTGTAAAGAAATTTGTGTGACTTCTATCTGTGTGAGGCATGAACATATTCAAAATAACCAGACTATAAAGTAGGTGATGTTATTTTTTGGACTGTCAACTTCCTACTATGGGGTTGCTCTAAATTTACTATCTAACATGACTAGATAGTAGCCTATAGTACAAGGCAAGTGTCATAGCTTGTTAACTTAATTTTGTTGAAGGCTATGCCATTATAAATGTCATCCAGCCCCACCACAATCTGTGGTCACACGCTGCTTCTGATTACTGTTTGTTACTATTATGAAACGCTCTGACTAGACATACTGCTATGTAATTACTTTACTAATAATTCAATTGAGGAAAAGGAAAATCAACAATATTTTTCAATTAAGGGGGAAAATGTTGTGTGGTGAAAATATGAGGAATTACTTCACAAATAATTTGACAGAGCAAGCTTAAAATACTCCACATCTGAGCAATGATTTAAAATAAATAAATAAAAATCTGTTAACTAAGCAAATGAGATATGCTGAAGTAAGCACACCTTGATTAAAAACATTATGTAAAGAAAGGTAAGTTTAGCTCAATTTGCTAGCAAGGTTAGCTATCTAGCTCATGTTGTGGCTGACAGAACTTACAGAACATTACTATGCTGTCTAAATTATGAGAAAATGACAATATCTGATGAATTAGGCTAGAAATGCTAAACTGTCTCCACAGTCCCAGACATTGCTGCTGATGACTAAGCATTTAATGTCTTTTGGTTCAGGAAACAACTTTCTTCTGATTGAAAATGTCATTACTTAAAACTAACCACACATACCCTCCTAGGATTGGCTTACACTATTCCGATTTTAAATGCATTTTTTATTCTGTTATATAGTGAAAAAAAATAAATTGGAAACCTAAATCAAGTACTATGATTTAATTATACAAAAAAGGAACTGTTGCAATCAACCATGGACACAAGTACTGTAAAGAGAGAACATTTGATTTGTTACTTCCCACCCCCTGCCGTTTATATAACTGGGGAAAATAATTTCACAGCAAAGCCCCGGTGCCTTGCAAGGAGGTTCGATTAGAATACAGAAGCTGGCATCTAAACATATACCTCTCACCTAATAGATATTCTGTCTCAATTAAGGTCTGGTATAGTTGCCGCACAGCATAGCGTATCCAAGAGAAGTTCATCAATCTTAGCAGCAGTCATCCAATGAAACAGAGTAAGGCAAATTTTTGCATTTAATTAATGCAGCAGTTCTGTTACTGCTGCTCAGCATCTTTCCATTGCCAGTATGGAGAACTAATATTCATCTGTGCTGTACAACCGCAGAACAAGAACGAGAGATTAAGTGAAGAGCAGAGGGATGAGAACAGCAGGGATCTGCAAACTTTGTGATGAATGTTTAAGTTTGGCACCTATGATGGATGAGCACCGAATGGTGTTTGTCACAGTCGCAACACTCTTTCTGGGCTCCGTATCTATTCTACAATGCTAGCGCAGCACATGTAGCCTAGCGTGCTTAACAGTTCTGTGCTGTTAAAGCTGCTGTTTCCTCTCATTTGCAGATGAGTAATGTGTAAAAGTGATACTAATGTTAGCTGTTTTTGTTTTTAGTTAGCTAGACAATAAGGAATGAGCTAAGCAGTTACATTCAGAAGCGCTAGATGAACTTATCATAAAATGGATAAAAATTTCATTTTAAAAGTTGTCGCAGAAATTGGGAAATGACTATGTAATGCCAGTTAGACTAGTGAAATCATTGCATTCTGTAATTTTTGCTCAATTGTATTATTTATTTGTTAACATATGTTGCTAACTAAGATTAATTCAGTGTATTTTTTCTACACAGATCACTTTTTAAAAAATTTTTTATTATTATTATTGCGAATGCCTGAAATTTCTTACGAGCCATCTGCTATGAAAAACTATTATTGGTTATGGGTAAGGTTAAGGGCAGGGTTAGGAGACATATTCTTTTCTTATGATCTTCATGAAACCCAGTGAAATTGCTCTCTTTTCATTGGAATTCATCCTCTTAATTTTGCATGGAATCAGGTTTATACTTCTGCTTTGAAATTCTGTGGCTCATATTAAATATAGAGCCAGTAGAGATGATTTATATTTCCAGCCACTTTAAATAGAGTGAAATTGAGAAAACATTTACAGTCTGCTAATGGAAACGATTGTTAATTAATTCATTTTAAGACAAAAGAATGAGCAAGAAATGTCTGCTTGATAAAGAGTGAGAGAGAGAAAAAGGTGAAAAGTGAGGGACCGAGAGGAATGAAAAGAACTGAATGAGAATGGAAATGTTAAAGTACATTTATACTATGTCTATGAGTGGAGTGTAAAAAGTGGAATGATTAGAAATAAGGGGAAGAGGATGACAGAAGGAGAGGAAAATGAGAGAGAGAGGTGCTAACCTTGAGAGTGCTCATCCATTATAGTGAGGTTACTACTCTCTCTGTCACACTGTCAGAGATACGCCACCTCTACAGCACAGAAAAGGTCACCTACAACTTTGCACAACTCCAGACAGCCACCACACACACAGTGTGTGCAGCCACGTCAGACATAATTACTCACTCATGGTACACACACGCTACATAGGCTGGCCTTATGCACAGACCAGAAAGAAATGTGCATTATGAACTCATTGGTGAAGCAGTGAAAATGATTTAAAGGTTTGAAGGTTAGAAGTAAAAGATGTAATGAGCTTTGTACAACACCAGGTGAAAGGGGAAAACATTATTTTGTGAAATTGTAACAATTCCTCTGCCTGCTTTATTTTTTCATGTTTACTCATCAAAATTACATAAACAAGCTCGAAATTATCTCTTTAAAAAAAACAGTAAACAATGTAATATTTTATCAGAATTTTTTTTTTAAAAAGCTTGTACTGCCATAAAACTACAGCATGATCCTGAGACTATCACAGGCAAGTGACCAGAGCAGAGGTGACCTCCCCCTTAGCCGGCGACGCTGCTGGCCTTTTCTAGTGATCTGAGGATGAGTTACAGCCTAATAGGACTCACAAATCCTTCACTGTCAGCCTGAAACCTTTGACTCACATGCATCTCGTTATATCACATGGGTTATTTGATGCTACATATGAGTGTTACTTACAGTACATCAGGGTGTAACAGCACTTTTATTGACTCAGTCTGATCTAAGGCCTGCAGCTTCAAACTAAGTCACAGCATTTAATTTTACAGTACTATTGGAGATAAATTCTGAAGACTAATGATGTTCTCAGGACATGTTTTATATGTTCTTTCCTCAATGGAAGTTGAGTGTTTTATTTATGGTTATTATTATTATTTTTTTTTTAAAGATATTTGCTTAAAGGTATTTTTTCCTTATTTTATGTAATTCGCTAGGCGCTTATAACAACCATGCATGTGTAAATGAAAAGGCAGATATTAAGATTTTATCATTAAGACATACTTGATTGTTGTGGTCTTTAATTAAATGTTGTACTTTTTGTAAGTCGTTCTGGATTAGAGTGTCTGCCAAATGCCTGAATGTACAGTAAATGTTGTTCTTCCAGCTTGCTGCAATGATGGATTTCTGCTTAGCACAATCACTTTACAAGTCCATGGTTGGGGCTTGAATCTCACCTCTAGTCTGTGTGTCCTCAAGGGGCATGAGGTAGCTCTGTGGTTAAGGAATTGGACTACTAATCTCAGGTTAAAAACCTAGTGCCAGCAAGGTGCCACTGTTGGTCCATTAGGCAAGGCCTTTAACTTCAACTGCTCTACTGCACTGCTTTTCCTGTTTAAGAGCATCTGGCAAATTCAGTAAATGTAAAAATGTCCAGACGTAAATTTCCAAATTGACTGTGATGCATGATTTTGTGTGAGTGTGCATGTGCCTGTGCCACTGCAATGAGTCCTTCATACTTGATATACCCCTGCCTTGAGCCCTATGTTCCCTGTTACAGGCTCCAAAACCCTATCAACTCTACACTATATAAGTAGTATAGATGGATGAATGGATGGTTGAATGGATGTTTTTTCAGCCGCCCCCTCTAAGAGTTGTCACAGTGGATCATCCAATGTACACATTTTTATTTTTGGCACAGGTTTTACCTAGATACCCTTCCTGATGCAGCCCTCTCATTTGTTTTTATCCAGGTTTAGGACTGGCACTATGGTTCCCGTGCAACACCAGTGGCTGATTGTGAGGCATTGGCTGGGACATGAACCCAGGTCTTTCATTTCTTGCAGGCAAGAAGCCTTCTCCTCTATTGTAATACACTGTATTTCTATGGTGACTTTGATGGTAAATGGAGCGATTAAACATTCAGGTATTGGTCTTGTGTTGGGATCTGCACTGTACTACATCTCCCAGGGGACCATGCAGCAGACAAACATCACTAGGGCAGACTCCAACTCCCAGCTGCCCCAGTCAAGCTCCACCAATTACTGGTTGCCACCTGCACTTAATTACACACATATATACACACACACTTACTGCATAGTATAGAAGACTTTACTTCAAAAGAAGCTGTTGCAGAGTATACATACTGTGTTCCTCTATACCAGTCATTTCTACAGTCATGCTCAAAAGTTAGTATCCATCTTTTTAATTCTCTGGGTATTTGTGCCAAAACATAATAATCTGATCATAGTGGGTCTTACAAGAGTACTAGGAGAACAACAATTGATAACTTTTTTTCACTATGCAATAATTCATTTAACTAACAAAACAAAATGAACAAAAAAACAAACAAACATGTGGGCAATACTAAGTACCCCCTTACTGCTTCCACAGGATTTAAGAGGGCAAGTTGCAGCCAGTTGCTGGTAATCATCAGAGCTTGATTAATATATCCTTAACAGGTGTCTGTGAACTAGTCATGGGAAGGTTGAATGATTTTAGTGACTCGGCTCCTTGAATGTCATTCATCAAAAAGAATGAATCTTTTTTTGAGTCATTTAGTTCATTTCGTTCTTTTGACCAGAAATAAAATAAAATGTTCAATAAACAGACCCCCAACACGTCTACATACACAAATCGTTCCAGTAATGAAAATATTACAATGCAGCTAAGGACATATTATAATAAACAGAATGAGGAGCTCACCATATCTTCTAGTCCGAGTCGTTCGTTCTTTTGAATCTATTGCACTGCAACTTTTATATCTTGCAGCAGGGCAATGATCCAGAGCACACCAGTAAATCTACATCAGATTAGCTGAAAAATAAAAGGTCAAGGTTTTTGCATTCCCTAGTCAAAGTCCAGACCTGAACCCAATTGAAATGCTGTGGCAGGACCTTAAGAGAGCTGCGCATAAGCAAATGCTCAAAAACCCGAATGAAGGTTACAAAGAAGAATGGGCCAAAAAGAAGAATGATGTAAGAGGCTAATAAAATCATACAGGAAACAATTATCTCAAGATAGTGTCTTCAAGCACTTGCATCGATGGGGTACTTAGTGTTGCCCACATTATCTGGGGAGTTTTTACAAACATAGTACTCACCACCACTGTGTTTAGGTGTGTGAGCATAGAGTGTGTGTAGGCATAAATGTTCCCTACATCCACCCTTCAGTAACACATTGAAAGACAGTAATGAATCAAATATTGTGGCATATAAATAAATAAATAAGTAAGTAACTGTTGTTCCACATAAACGCATAAAATTTAAAGGGTGGGTACTAACTTTTGAACATGACTGTATGCGTTTCTTTAACATTGATTATCCTTATGGTTTGACCCTGTTCCTGTTTTTCAGACCCTGATCTCAGCCTCACCCCGTTGACGCTGTCCAAAGATCACCTGTCCTCCAGCCTGTCCCTTGACCTCCGTACACAAGGTGAAATGCAGTTGTGTCATACTATCTCATTCTCAGAAATTAAACCTGAACAAAAAGTCTGGCAAGACACAAAATTCCACACAGTGATTACATCTGATTTCCCCAGATTCATAAAAGTGATTGATCCATGGAATTATTCAATCTTTGCTAATGTTATATCAGAGCCAAGTCTCTCTTGCATGCTTTGTTTTTGCACCTTTGAGAGAACGCTCATGCGCTTGTTTTCTTTTTGTTATTGTAGTTACACGCATACAGAAATAACTTGCATTTAATAACACACGCACGCACACGCACACACACACACCCGCATATACGCTCTGTGTCAGTGGTCCTAATGAAGTACATCTGGTCTTCTCACCCTCCCACTCACCAAGTGTACCACTGTGTGTCCTTTCATTACACCCCTCTTATCTGTCTGATTCGCCACTGCAAGTGGCTTACTGGTTTTTCTTCGACATCATTATCAGTTCCTATAGCTATATGTGTCAGAGGATATTCCTGCTGAGGTTTATGGTGTGCGTGTATAACCACACTTTGAGTACATACGGCACACTGCGTTCTATACCCCCAGCCGAGCTTGATGACTGAGAACATAATCAGAACTTCATACTTCACTCGTTAGCTCTCTTACAGTACCAACAGAGCTCTTCTTTTCTTCTGAAGCTGGAGGAATGGAAACTGGCCCACAAAGCCACATTACAGAACTCATCCTCCTCTTGTCCCTCCCTCTGTTATTCTGTCTCTCATTATCCGTTCATTCTGCTCAGAGAGGAACAGGTGGCTGAAAGGCTGAGAGACGGCACCTCAGAGACAACGAGACGGCAAAAGCTCATCTACAGCCGGCACCAGCATACACACACACACACACACACACACACACACACACACACACACACACACACACACACACACACACACACACGCCTGATTCTTAGCCCGACACTCTGTAGCCATAGAGAAGGTGATTTTAGCTTGAGAGCTGTGAATTGTTTTTCTGCAGGTATAGTTTCTGAAGGTGGAGCGAGTTCCCCATGTTGATTCTTGAATTAAAAAAAAAAGAATGCAAGCCTTCTCCACCATATTCTGTTATAAGGACTCTAGAATCATTTTCAAATGCCCTTGCCACACCTTTGCCCTCATATGAAATTACGTCAGGGCACCTTCATTTAGTGTAAATCTTCATCTTAGACATTTTCTAAAAAGGAAGTGTTTTACCTTTTGTGGAAAAAACGGATTCCTGGAGCTAAAGAAATGAGATCTTACAGTATGTGTATTTCAGATAAGGACGAGGAAGGAGACTACCCTTTCCCTTCTTAAATGTAATATAAGGTGTGTGTGTGTGTGTGTGTGTGTGTGTGTGTGTGTGTGTGTGTGTGTGTGTGTGTGTGTGTGTGTGTGTTTTATTATTATTATTTTTTCCCCCTCTGCTGAGTGTACAGTGTAGTGTGTTTATTTGTTTGGATTTTTATTCCCAGTTCAACTCAATCATGTAAGAGTTCTCTGTCCATGTGTCTAAGTCATACAAGTAAACAACTGGTACTGTACCATTACCACACTGTATTATAATTGGTATTAGCATAAATATTTGGAATTAACTAGGAATGACTAGAAATGTTAGGAATTCTTTAAAAAAACGAATACATTATTCATATTGAGCAAATAATTTCACCAAATACTGCTACAAATGGGAAGCACTTTTATTTAATTATTTATTCATTTTTGCCTGGAAACCAGGGCATCTATTTGAGACTTGTACCTGTTTATTAGGACAAGGATCCCAAACACAAAAATAACAATAATTATTTTTACTTTAAAGCAAGTCAGATATCAGACTTAAAAAAAAAAAAAATAATAATAATAAAAACCCTACATTCATTAACATGAATGTGCAGTACTCCTTAGAAACTGCCTGGTCTGGATCACAATCCAGGTCATTTGGGAAAAACAATAAAATCAAGTACATTTATTAGAAAATATTGTCATCAGGCCAATTATGAGCTAAGTGACTAGATGACGAGAATTCATGCACTGACTGTGACAGTACTGAAATTTCCACCTCTGTTTCCTGCAGTGTTTTCCAGTGTTTCACAGATGAATTATATTTTGTTATAAAAAATAAAAAAAAAACGATTTTGCATACACATTTTACCGATCCGTATACACTAACTTGTGAAACAAACACTAACTTTCACTCTCTGCTCATTTTCTATACCACTTATCCTGTACAGGGTTGTGAGGTGGGGAGTAGGTGGGGTCACCCCTTGTGACATGATGCCAATCCACAACAGTGTAATTAAATTCTATTCAATTTTATTTGTATAGTGCTTTTAACAATGCTCATTGTCACAAAGCAGCTTTACAGAATCAAAACAAACTTATGAAGATGTGTGAAATATGAGAAAATATGTATAAATCAAAAAGATCAGATTGTTGAGCAAGCCGAGAACGTCAGAGGCAAGGAAAATAAACCCTGAGATGGCAATAAGAAGATACCTTGAGAGGAGCAAGACTCAACAGGGAACCCATCCTCATTCGGGTTATAATGGAAAGCAGGAATTGTTTGGTAGTCATACGGTGTGCGTGTGCGTGTACACAAATACACACACAAACACTACTGGCAATTTATTAGCTTAATGTGCATGCTTTAGTGCTGCCGGAGGAAACCTTGAGTACTCAGAGGGAAACCACCAAGCACTTATTTATTCATTTTGATGCTATACAGTATCTGCAACATTGCGTTTGGTCATTCATTCAATGTTATTTCAAAATTATTTTATCAAAGTCATAGTAGCTTTCAAAAACAATGCTGTCCTTGCAATGTTATTACAACTATATTACATCGTCATCCAACCTTAGGGTCCAAGCTGTGATAGTTTAGGTCAGCAGTTATGTAAGAAATTGAATGTAATAAACCTGAATATAATGCACATAATTTGTGAATATTTGTATTATCAAAATTACTAATAATTGTTTTTTACAGTAATATCTGATAAAATACAATACAATTACAATTTTTTTTACCTAGAACGATAGTTTAAGTCGAGTGCTTTATAATGTCTTACAATGTTCCAGATTCTATTTTCAGAATATCTCGCCAATAAAAAGAATAGTTAATTAAATTAACTTTTGATGTAATTCAATGTAAAAACCCAAATAAAACTAGTAACAAATTCATAAGATTTCACTGGTGCACAAAAAATACAGGTGTGCCCAGACCTAATAATATAAAACAGAGACACATAATATTCTTGAAGGGAGAAAAGCAGCGTGTAGCACTACAGTATGTTTCAGCAATGTGTCATACTACAGGCAGAAGCTATGTCCACACCAAGATTTGAAGCATTTGATTGGATCTGAGGAGTTATGATGATTTTTTTGTACATTTCAGAACTCATGCTATGTCTGTCATCTGAGTCACATTTTCAAACAATGTTATGCGATACAAGTGAGTCACTCCTACTAGCAGGCGCACAGGTCCATACATGTTTTTTCCAGGCTGTTCTTTTTTTTTTTTTTTTTTTCAACCTTAACTTGGAAATTGCTTTCTTGTGATTTTGTGAGTTTTCATTGGAGTATTGAGGTCAACATTCCATGCACACTAGTGATCAACCATACCACCCATCCATTTAGATATTGCTTTTTTGTCAGATGATAGAAAGCCCCCCCCCCTTTTTTTATATTTGGTTTTCAAAATCTACACAACTCCCAAAAAATGGCAATCACGTTTGGATTTAAATAAGCAAATACGTAAGAGCCTTTAATTGGATGACTATTGTAATGATATGTTGATGGCAAAAAATAAGAAGACAAGCACATGAAGCAGTGCACCTACTGTAAGTGCAGTTCCCACTGTACTGTACAAACCCCTAAGCCAGTGCTATGATCTGAGCAACATTATGTAGCAAAGAAAAAATCAAGTCAGTTGATGACTTGAAGGTACTGAATGACCAGCTTTCCTGACGGTGCACTTATATTCTAGCATGACAACATCAAGATTCATCAGGCTCAGATTGTGAAAGAGTGATTCTGGGAACAAGAGGAATCATTTTCACACATGGTTTGGCCACCACAGAGTCCTGAACCTTATCCCACGGAAAGTCTTTGGATTGTGCTGGAGAAGACTTTGGTTGACTCTTGGTTTGACTCTTCCGTCATCAATACAAGTTCTCAACCAAAGGTTCGATTGGATTGGATTGGTTCTGTCATTATAGTGTATAATGTTGTATGCTGCCATGATCAAAGCTAAAGACGTTTCAGCAAAATAATAGTATTTTTTTGGGCCAGGCAATGTATGTTTCAGATGTATACAATATATCCAGTATTTACTCACTCATCACCTATCCTGCTTTATCCTGTAATCAGGGTTGCGGGAGGCCTGGAGCCTATCCCAGGAGACATAGGGCATGTCCAGTGTACACCCTGGACAGGGTGTCAATCCACTGCAGGGCACACACATCTACTAACTTACACACTTGTTTACAAACTACAGGAAATTTGGGAACATCAATTAGCCTAACCTGCAGGTCATTGAAATGTGGGAGGAAACCCACCAAGCACAGGGAAAACATGCAAACTCCATGCACACAGAGACAGAAATCGAACCCGGACCCTGGAGATGCAAGGCGACAGTGCTCACCACTACAGCACCGTGCCGCCCATCCTGTATTTAATGCCTGATTAATCTGTACCTTGAAATAAAGAAGTATAGACAATAGTATGTTTGGTGGCTAATCAGGAAGTTTTTTCATTACCCAACTAACACTCACCACAGCACTTGCAGCTCTACACTACTTTCATTAGCAGCACAAAAACCAGAGGATGTAGCAACAGCTGAATCTGTGATTATAAATAAGTGTGTGTTTGTTTCTTGGTGGCCGTTTTGCACAGTTCTTTCCTTCTTCTAAAGGAATCTAGACAATTAGTGTCCAGAGAGAGAGAACAGTTCAAATATCCAACCAGCAATTAAAGGAGAGACAGTAGAAAAGGAGTGTGTGTGTGTGTGTGTGTATTTTTTAATTGGGCTGGCATGTCACTGCATCTCTCTCTCTCCTTCTGTCTCTCTAAAACACACACACACACTCACACTTGCACACTCCAATGCTCAATTAGTCTCGGCCAATCAGTGGCCCAATGTAGTGTCTCAGTGACTGGCTTGCCCTCTTGTGTGTGTGTGTGTGATTAATCAGGAGTCATCTTCCAATTAGTGCTCCAGTAATTAGGACTGACAAACACAAGGTGATGACAGCACTGCTATGATACAGGTCTCTTGAAAAATGAAGAAGGGGAAAAAGAAGGAAGGAAGGTGTAGTGCAGTGAGAACGCACATGTGTGTGTTAGGCATGTGTTTGTAGAAGGGATACAGGAACCCTATAATTATAGTGACGGGTTAAAAACCAAAAGCACCTGGTCACACCATGCAGTCACCCGTTTTTGGTGTTATCCTTGCGCATCTCAGATTGCTCTGTCCAGTAAATTCTCTCTCTCTCTCGCTCTGTTTCCTTCATACGTTGCTCTCCCTGCTCTCTGAATCTTGGTTAGATCAGAGATGATAACTGGTGCTTTTTGCGATTCTATTCTCAGTCTTTGAGTCTCTCTCACACTCTCTCTCTTTCGGTGTGTGTTGTGTTGTCTCAGGCAGCCCTGCTCAGTGACTCGAGGAGAGTGTCATTTCTCAGGTTGTTCCCGGCGGCTTGGCGTTGGGCTGTGGAGAGCAGAATGGAATGTTTGAAACAGACTGTTCAATTAGGCGCGTGCTGCTGTGAAATTGCCTCCAAACGATAAGCCTTTATTATTTCTGCTGCCATGCCCAGAGCTGTGCATCACACCCACCCACCCCCGCTGCTCTCTCTCCCTCTCTCTCTTTTTTACTCACACACATATGCACAAGTCTTCATACATGGGTTCTCTGTCTGTGTAAATGCCATCAGCAGGTTTTGAGCTTGAATCAGGGTTCATTAGTCATTTCAGTTGTAGACTGATTTCTCCACACTTTTTATATTTGTTTTTCTTATCGATATTAATATTGTTCCCATTCCCAAACAATAACAAATATCTAATTCTGTTCATCCGTTTTTTTTCCCTGCCTGTGTGCGGCGTGTGCCATTATAGATGGACAGCGTGGGAGTCATTTGCTTCTGCCAAGTATCATTTGCTAAAGGTTAAAGAAAAGAACTAATTCCGAGCAAAAGAAAAAGAGAGTGAGAATGAGAGAACGGAAGAAGTGAGAGAGGCTACACGTGTGCAATTATCCACAGTCTATGTGTGGCTCACACAATGGAGAGGAACACTGCAATTAGTCAAGAAACAGTGCTCGGGCATAGGGGGTGTGGGGGAGTCTCTCTCTCTCTCTCTCTCTCTCTCTCTCTCTCTCTCTCTCTCTCACTTTTTTTCTCTCTATGATCTAGTCTTTGTGATTTGGGTGCCTCCCACTCGAGTGAAGAGGACTGAGGAAGATGGCAGGTAAGCCTCCTGACACTCACACCACATTAAGGTTTACAGTTCCACAGTTTCCTCTGGAATTTTAAGAACCTTTTGTATTTCTGTTTCATGTTGAGTTTTTGGAAATTGGAAAATTCTCCCTTAATAAGATGTTAAATTAAATTTGACTAAATTTAACCCAAGTGAAATATTAAAATGTGCAAAATCCCAGACTCAGATCTAGCATTACTACATTACATGAAAACACACCCACTCGACCTGATATTAATTTAATGAAGAAAGAAAAAATTACTTTATAAACATTTGGAAATAAAATGCTATAGTATTAAACCATAAAATCATCTCATGGTTAGGGAATGTATTATTAATATTAGTTTGATGTTGAGCTTGTTTTTGAGCTGCTTTTGTATTGCTAAACAGTTGACCTTTATTTGACCTTATTTTCGATTTTCTTCTTTTGGCAGTACGATCAACAGGTTTAAAAAAAAAAAATGGCAGAAATAATAAATGCATATGTAAATTTACATCGTGTATGCACCCCTTGTGCTGACCTGTCGAGGCATGGACCGCATAAGACCTCTAAAGGTGTGCTGTGGTACGTTCCTTAAATCATCAGTATGGTAGCAGCAGATCCTTAAAGGTGGCAGGTTTGGCCTCCATCTCCACAGATTTCTTCGTACAGCACATCTCAAGGATGCTCCATAGGATTGAGATGTTAATACCAATTTTGTGGCAAATCAATGCCATGTGAACTTGTTCACGTTCCTTAAATAATTTCGGAACATTTCTTTTAGTCTGGCGGGACACAATATCCTGCTGTAAGAGGTCACTGTTGTTACAGAATACTGTTGCAGTGTAGGGGTGTACTTGATCTGCAACATTGTTTAAGTACAGTACGTTTCAAACTACCGTTCACATAATTGCAAGGACTCAAGGTTTTCCAGCAGAACATTGTGCAAAGCATCACGCTGCCCTTTGCCATCTTATCTAATTCCAGTAGTGCATCCTGGTGAACACTGTAGTTGCTTTCTGCAAGAAACAATTATTATGGACACTATAATAAAAGCACATTTATAAATATCCATCCATAATAATGCTTTTAGTATAATAAAATAATAACACTATACTGTAACAGGTCTGCATCTATGGCGCCTTATACACTGCAAGCTATGATCCACTGTTTGTTCTGACATCTATCATAGCCAGTTTTACTTTATTCAACAGAAGCTTTTCTGTGGGATCGGACCAGGTGGGCATTCCCTCCTCCAGTGCATCAATGAGCATCGGGCGCCAATGAGCCTATGGCGCATTCATCGCCTGTCCTCCTCTGGACACCTTTTGGTAGGTACCATCTAGCCATCACAGTTTGGCCCTGTTTAAACTGTTCAAGTTTTTCTCCCTGCTTTAAAACCATCATCTTTAAAAACAGACTGTTCACATCCTATGCCCTGACAGATGCCTTTGTGCTGAAATCAATGTTATTCACTTCACCTGTCAATGATTATAATGTTATGGCTGATCGATGTATATGTGTAATGTATGTGTAAAGGGAATGATAATGCTTTAGTGCAGTGCATGTTTGTGTGTGTGTGATCACTGTTCTGATCTTGCTTATATCAGCACAGATTGCCCTTTGCTTCACTTCTGTGGTAGCATCATCTGACAGTGAAAAATCTCTTTCCGTAGGGCCCAAGCTGAGACAAAGAAAATTTTGTAGGTAAAGGAGAGAGAAAGCGAAGACTCTAATTAATATCTGGAACATTATCTGAATGTATCTATTGATATTTTCCAGGTATTGAGTCAACTGGGATTTTATCAGTACGCACACATTGACACTGCACACTAGCATCTTACATAGATTACACATGGTGTGATGTTTAAGAAAACAATCAGAAAAATCAATAGATAGACGCACCGGTTCATATTCAAATAGGGATTACTATAGTGCTGCCTATCTGAAACTGATAGAGAGAGAGAGAGAGAGAGAGAGAGAGAGAGAGAGAGAGAGAGAGAGAGAGAGAAGACAGACACAGACAGACAACAGACAGAAAGAACGGGAGAAAGAAGACAGTGAGGATGGGATGGGGAAAAAGAACAATGATTGATGAATGTGGTTTGAAATTCTTGGCGTGCTGTCCTTCTTAGATGCCTGTACCTTCTTCCAGTTCTTCATTGCTTCCCTTTCCTCCTTTTCTTATTCCTGCTGATGTAGCTGAAATTGTGTGTGTGTGTGTGTGTGTATGTGTGTGCATGTGTATGGAAAACATTCAATATTCCGATTTAATCTCCTCTTTAAAAGGATCTGTGCTGGTTAAAATCAATCCAAACAAATCTGAGTTTTATTCTCCTGCAGATTTACTTACCTCTTCACATATGACTATAAACATATTTTATACCATTATACAGGTCAGAAATAGTCGATGCAAAATTTAATTCACTTAAATGTGTTGTTGTACAATATATATTATTGTATTCATATACATCGACATGCATTTATATTTCATTTTAATGCACAAGCCAACAAAGCATGGCTTCAGATTCTGGTTCGAAATGGTCTTGTGTATCATACGGATGAGAAAATGCTGAGACTTCAGCCAGCTTTCAGTGCATTTCCCTGTATTCAGTGTTAAATTATGAGTCCACTATATGCTTTGTGAGGCGCTTGTAAAGTACCTTGTTCTTTTATACATGCGCATTTCAGCAGTGTTGAGGCAATCAGTCATGTAGGCTTCAGGAGACACCACCTCCTTATTGAAAATCAGAGGCAACACCATGCACCCTGAAAAGGTGCTGTGGCATAAAATCTTATTTCTGTTGTATGTTTCATCATAGTTAAGAGGCACACATCTTTGCTTCAGGGCACGGCAATGCTGCCTGTAGAGTTAAACTGGGCAGTGCCAGACCAATACCGGGATCTAAGAAAGAAAGCCAAAGGCATATAAATATTATGATGCCTGGTGTCCTGTGATGGTCTATTGTCCCATCCGAGGTGAATTTTTCTGCTTTGCTTACCGGAAAAAAACAAGAACCAGCCATTGCTGCTCTGACTATCAAAGAGTTACTAAATATTACTGTGTCACCACCTTATTACAGATGTACAGTATGTATAAATTCATTAAAAATTTTCGGAAATTCTGTGTAATGCATTTGCTGCAAATAGCTAAACAATATTCTTGTGAACAGCTATTTTCATCACATCTAAAAAAAAATGGGCAAGAAAGCAAAGAGAAATGAAAAATCACTGTGATTAAATTTTTTTTTAAGCCTTCAATAATATGTGCCTTGTCACAAACTGCGTTATCATGCTGTACGTCACCAGCTGAGTGTGAATGAACTGCATCCATGAAGGGATAAACTTGGTCATCAAAAGATCAAGGACTGTTTAGACATTCCCTGGTGGATACTCAGAGTCCTGATATGCGTGCATCTCACATCATCACTGTCACCACTAGCCTGCACTGTTTATACCGAACAGCACGGCTCTGTGGACTCATGTTGCTTACATCACTTTCCGGTCCTTCCATCAGCATGATACATAGGAAACTGGATTTATCCCTACTGGCGATCCTTTTTTTTTTTTTTTTTTTTTAACCATAATCATGTAAGTCTATTGTTTTTTCATGGACAAATATTCTGTAGCTGTGACACCAATTTCCACAATTTTCATTATAATTTTTTTTTTATTCTTTCTGTTCCTTTGGTGGTTTTAAAAGGTAAAACTACCAATGTAACAGAAGAAAGTGAAAATAGTGCATTTGCTTTTTCAGGTTAAGACTTTGGTGAGGGTATCACTGGCCATTATCATACTGTACATGTTTAGTAAATGAGTGTTAATAATAAATATTTCTTTATTGTAGATTTCACATGACACATTTTAATTTTATTTAATTAGGTGTGTTTATCTTAAGAAAGAAGTAAAAACCTTGAATTTAACAAGTTTAACTGTGTGTAAATAATGAATTCTTGCACTGTTTAAACATGAACCAAACTAAACTGGCTAAAAGTTTTTATTCTTACTTTTACAAATAATGGAGAAATTTAGGTGAACATGATGAAAAAATTCTTAAACAGTTTGATCAAAGCATGTGTATTGTTTGCCTGAGTCCTCTGGTTTATTGTTTTATCCCTGCTGTCAGTCTAGACATAGACCTGCTACAAGAAACCCTACAGTAGTTGTGCCATAAATAAAGTAATTCTAGATTTCCAAGTGGATCAATATAGAATTTGTTTCCCTGGACAGATAATGCAATAATTACTGTTAAATACTGTTAACTGGCCAAGGGCAACCAGACAAACAGTGCTTGTACTTCTTGTGATACAATTCACAAACAGAAAATGACCTGAATGTCAAGAATAAGCTTTCAAACCAATTCTCTTCCCTGTCATTTAAACCATTCTTGTACCAAAATATCATGAAATTCTTTTCATGTTAAGAATTTAAGTTATTTCATAGTGGGAAAATATAAAACTATATGACACAAGTTAGTTAGTTAGAAATCAATTTAACGTGGGTAAAGTTGGTCAGACACTGCGCACTGAAGAAAATTATTTATGTATAGACATATTAAAATTGAAGGGCAGACTTTTCCTCAAATAAAATATGTAATTTTGGTTAGTCCAAACACGTGCAGATTAAATTCCCAAATTGTGTGTGTGTGTGTGTGTGTGTGTGTGTGTGTGTGTGTGTGTGTGTGTGTGTGTGTGTGTGTGTGTGTGTGTGTGTGTGTATGAGTTCAGAGTGTACCCCGCCTCCTGGCCTAAGGCTCCAGGACCTGTTTACTGGATAAAGTGGTATAGATGATGAGTGAGTTATATCAAAATTAAATAATGGTAAATAATTTATAAGTTATAAAGGTAAACTCACTCACGATCATTCATTCTCCATACCGTTTAACCTGTTCAGGGTCATGGGAGTTTTGCCTTCAAGAGTACATTATATTAACTTTTAAATATATTAAATACATATTTAAATATATAAAGCAAACCAGATTCAATGATATATTACTAGACAAGCCCAGTGTAGCTAGAACTTAGATTTATAACCAGTATCTATGTAAATTTTGAAAACTGAAGAGAGAAATGTGAAGAACATTGAAGAGAAAAATAAAATAATTCTTTGCACCACAGTGTCTGATTGTTCATATTTTTATTTTTTCATATTTTAATATTTTGAGGCCAAAAAGGGTATTGTGGTTGGGACCTACAAAACAGCTGATTGACTCTGATATGAAGAGTTCACAAGGTTATGTTGACGAACACCATTTTCTGTTTTCAGTTCGCAGTGAAAAAAATGTCCTGATGCAAAATCAATCTTTTCCTTAAAAAAAAAAAAGACATTTCTATTTTAATAAACTACATTTAGCCTAGTCACTGTAAAATTGAAATTTCTACATTTTTGTACTTGAGCGTGCATGTGTGTGCGCGTGTGCGCGCGTGTGTGTGTGTGCTTACATGCACGCGTATGTCTGACCACATCTCTTTAAATGCATGAGGGAGGATTTGTGAAGGCTCTCACATCTGTTCCTGAGTGGGACAGTCGGACTGGAAAATGAACTTGAGTAATTCTTTGGAGTGAGTCTGAGGGAGGTCGCACTCGCTCATCAGAGAGTGAATTTCACTCACTGGAGTGGAACGGCTCGGACAGAGGAGTATGTTTTGTCACTCAAAACGCGCCTACAGGGCTGAAATGAGGGAATCTGTGTTTTGTTTCATGTGAGTGCTTCAATAAAACACAGCAAAATGCAGTACTGCAATGCCATCCATTTTGAAACCTCACACCAGAATCTTACCAGGGTTTTGCTGGCGGTTTCTTTCCCACATTGTTGTGTTCAGAAATAACATGTCTATCATAGCAGATCAAGGATCTAAATTAATAACGCAGAGACTGTATGTGTGTATATACGCAGCAGTTTAAATACTTGGAAAAATGGTTGCTATCTAAAATCACATTTACCTATTAAGAGACCAGTTTGTAACCTCTTTTTGCTTGTTCTTTTCATTTCCACTGGTTTTTCCTCTCTTTATATTTCTTCTCTTTTTCTCATGCTTTCCGGAAGCTTGGAATACCTTCTCCTTTGCTGTCCCTCTTTTTATTCACATTTCTTATTTCATTTCACTTTTTATTCATTCCATCCATCGCACTATCCATCTGGCACTTTATTTCTTTTTTCTTATTTCTGCCAGGACTGAAGATTCCTCTCCAGTCCTCCAGCCCCCAAAAAATACATCATTAAGCTCCCAAGGATATAGCGCATGTACTCAGTAAAGGTGATTCATGCATAAAATATGTTAGGTTCCCTGACTCATTGACCGACACATGGTTGAATGTATATTTCTGCATACTTATGCACACTCACTCATCAAAATCCATATCGCTATATCAGTCTCAGTTGACACAGACTGGAAAGAGGCAGGGACAATATGTTCAAATTGCTTTGCTCTCTTTAATTGCATATGCATTGCTCTTAGTAGTGATAACTCCAGGTTGGGCCCTTAGCTGATTCTCCAATCACATTCAAATAATGATCAAATATTGTGCCCAAAAAACAAATGAATCAGCCAAATGTCCCATCTTCTGTTCCTGCTCAGCCACTGAGACCTACATAACTGCAGGCAACAGGCAAATTGATATTACATGTCTGTTTTTCAAAGTGTACCCTGCGGAGCCAAGCCAGTACAAATGAAAATACAGAGAGAAAGAGAGAGAGAGAGAGAGAGAGAGGGGGTGGAGGTATTAGTTGCAAGGGCAGGGGTTGCGGTCAGTGTGTGGCAGTGCATGTGAGATAGAGTATATGAATTAATTAGTATACTGTATGTAATGTGGAGAAACCG
Source organism: Clarias macrocephalus (assembly GCA_011419295.1). Taxonomy (NCBI): domain Eukaryota; kingdom Metazoa; phylum Chordata; class Actinopteri; order Siluriformes; family Clariidae; genus Clarias; species Clarias macrocephalus. Next base: position 52,734 of record JAAGKR010001161.1, read on the forward strand.
CTGTGTAATTTTGTACATACTGTAGCACAGATTGTACATAAAGAACATAAAACACACAGTGTCATAATGTAACTGAAGCTCATGTTTTTTTCTTTTTTTAAAATTCATTTTAAGGCAGACGCATGCAACAGAGCCGCCACATTGCCTAGCAGCTATATGATGCTCAAAGTACAAAATGAGGCACCTTTTGTTGGTAGAAAGTTCCTTAACAGTGTAACAGCACACAGACATCTGACACATCAGATCACATGAGTACTGTAGCATTGTGTTGACTAGCTTGTTTCTATCAAGAATGTGGTTTAAATTTGTTAAGAGATTTCATGTCGTCTGTAATGTCTTTTTTTTTTATTTTTTATTTTTACTCATTATACAACAGTTACTAATCCGATTGGACAAGTGGCTTTGCATGAGTGCTTACATAGAGTAGAAAGACACTGGGATGATAACTATCCACTTCACAGGTTAATCGTTAAATTTCACCAACTGTTGGTTGGTAGCTAAACCTCCGCCCGTCATGGAAGAATATATGTTGGTGGAACCACAACAATATTAAGAAATATTCAACAGCAGTCCCTCGTGTGTTTATATTGCATAATTAAACTTTAAGCTAGCGAGCAGGATGGGCGTAATCATGCAGGCAAAGATGGATCTTGCCTTACAGCTATGTTAAGTTCTATTGTGATGTTCATGTCAACCATTAAAATGGGGAAAATGTGATCTCAGTGATTTTAAATGTGGTATGATTATTGGTGCCAGATCGGCTGACATTAGTATTTCTGTAACTGCTGATCTCCTGGAATTTTTACTCACAACAGTCTCTAGAATTTACTCAGAATGGTGCAATAAAGAAAATATAAAATGTCCAGTGAGCAGCAGTTCTTGTTGATGAGCAAGCTTAACGGAGAATGACCAGACTGATTCAAGCTGACAGAAACACTATAGTAACACGTAAAACCACTCGGACTAACCTCCAGTTACACTCCAAATCCTCACTTCATAAACCCAATCAAGATCTTACAATCAGAGGAGGACTGGATCCAAAAAAAAAAAAAAAAAACGGCCTGGGGATTTGATCTTGGGTCGGCCCACTTACGGGGGAGGTGGGGCTAATGTGTGCGGGTTGGGATGGTGCGGGCGCCTAAATCTCCTCAAGTGTTTCAACTAACCCAGTCAACACCTTGATTTTTCTCCTTTAAATAGATTGTTTTTTTTTAATAACCCGAGCTTGTCTTGACATGTTGGGTGTACATGTCTCCTGCAAGTAAAGTTTCAATCTGTACCTCTCTAAGTGTGTCTGACTCCTTGATATAAAACAATTCAACCTCAAGCAGAAATTATTCAAGGTTAAGCTTGAACTATTCTGGGTTAAATCCCTGAATGATCGAAACTAACACCACCACAAATGGGGCATCTGACAACAGATTTTTCTAAATGTTTCTAAAGGGGTGTGGCATGGTCACATGGACATCAAAGCACACACTAATTGATTTTCAACTGCAATTTCCCCCCTCTATTTGTGTGTTATATCAGCACAACTGTCCAGTGGCCCGTTTGGGAAACCCCTGGTACACCTGATGACCAGCTCACACAATGAATGCCTACAATGAATAAACTGGATAATTTTATGTTTAGAACTTTCTTAGGAATATACTGTAACGTATCATATTTTTTTCTTAGACTTGACCTCTGGAGGAAGCAGAACCCTAGGACATCTCTTTACTAGCCGAGTTGAAGGTGATCTTGGCAATGTCATAACAGTTGCTACAGAGATCAGCCCAAGTGTCTTGTGGATTGGAAAGGATCTGACCAGGGGAGAGTTCTTGGGCAACTGCCCACATCTGGAAGTCTTTTAAAGAAGACCTTTCACCAAAGTAGTCAAACTGCTATTGCCCTTATGGTTGTCCTCCAGGGCTGCTGTCTTGTATCCAGGCAGGCTGCCCTAAATGCTTCATCTCATGAACGCTTTGGGACCTGTTATGGTTTTTCTGATATTTTTCTGATGATGGTAACTTTCCCAGGATTTTCTTACTGTGTTCCTGAGCTCCTTATATGGCAAACACTTTCCATGGTTCGTGGTCAGGTGTCTCTTATTCCCCCTGGATTTCTACAGACCATGTGAATGGCTCATGCTCTTTGATGTAGTAACAGATGGATGTGACATGTGACACCTCTTTTCTGTGAATAAACCAGAGAGCAGACAATACGCTTTTGTCTACGTTCATGTTTGATTTTCTCCCGGTCGACCACCATGTCCAAGTCAATCAGTAAGCATGCTGATATTCAGCAAACAGACCTAGCAGTTCACTCATTTTTAATAATTTGGAGACTCATCATCTTAAACCTAGAAGAAGAAACAAATTCCATAATTATAGATGCCCAATCCAGTCAAAAGTATCAGCATTGTGATAAAATAAAATAAAAAAAGAAAAAAAAGATGCACATTGGCATGGGGCAGACAAGTTTTGCGTGATAATAAAATAAAAAATATTTCCAATATAGTTCATCTACGGCTTGTTTTTCTCTCATGGTTTATGGGATCGATATGTTTTCTCAGAACTGCAAATAACAGAGTAACAGATGTTAGTGAATAACCAGCAAAGTCCCCAGTGTTAAATTAACACCCAGAGTGTTGATTTAACACTTTAAGAGATCATTTGTGTCCAATCTGACGTATATAAACACTATAGGGTGTTAATTCAACACCCTGGGTGTTAATTCAACACTCGGGATTTTGCAGCTTCGCCATTGTTTTAAAACATGCTGTATGAGTGGGCAACATGGCAAAAATATAATATTTTACATGTTATGCGTTTGTGAATAAATGGAAGAGACACAGCCCCTTTAAATGTGTGTTTAAAGAAACATTTATCACAACAATTGAAATAATCTTGATACGAACCATAATTTCCTACAAAGTCGGTTCCATACAGAACAATTAAAGAAGTCAATTGAAATGTACAGTATAAGAAGGTCTACATTTAAGGGGGGGGGGGGGGGGGAAGTAATTCCTCCATAATGATTTTTTTTTTTTTTTTTTTTAATAAAAAGGCATGACAGAAAACCCTTTTTTTTACCTGGAGCAGAAACTTTGTAATAATGGTGACAGATGTTCAGTGCTGAATGCGTGTCCAGGTTTATAATAAAATACATGTGACAGAACATGCCAACGTTCTCATGGAATTTGGTTCAAATTCTCACGGGTTTTGGCTAAGCACCACGACCAGGCTGCTAGGTTGACATGACGATGTGATTCACTCACTGTGTGAACGTATGCCACTGGTCTATGTTTTTATTATACATGCATAACAATCTCCGCTTCTTAGCTTCATATTTTTGCACCTTTGGAAACATTTCTCTCTCTTGTGTGTGTGGTACCATGCAGTTTACTGTGCTCAGAGTACACAGCACGAAACACGATGAAATTCTCATTTTAATCCATATGACTGTGGCACGTCATCTCTTAAAATGAGAGCTGAAGGGTGGAGCAGATGTTTTAAATAAAATGGCTCCTAACAAGCTCCCTAGCTGTTTGAATCTTGAAGCAGCCACACCGCTGTGGTGCTCATTAAATCGCTTACAATTGCACTTGCTCTACCTCTCACATAACCTTACTTTCCTGTCTTCCACAGACACACATTATATTCTTCTCATTAACAAATTTACCACCCCACAATAACGCTGGCATGTACACACCTACCTTTTAATCACTGTCCGTTTGTGTCCCTTCTGATCTGTTTAACCTTTTAAGCATTTAGAAACACGTCGCTCATACAGTATAGTCACAATATGGTCATTTTCTTTACATGAATGTATCACAGGAGATACAGAGAGAGAGGATATTTAGATAAAAATGTATGCATGAAAATTTGTTTCTATTATTATGAAAAAAATTGAAATCAAATTCTGACTTTCCAAGAGCCTGGATTGTTGGTCACTCTGAGGGGAGGGTGAACCGTCTCTGAGACAAATAGCTAAGACTTTTATTATGCCACTTTCTAAACTACTAAAAGAATAGTTTTAGTTTAAAGAGAGAGGATCAACAGAGGCACAACCTGCTCAACCTTCTGAAAGATGCCTTTGTTCGAAGATCTGTTCAGAGCAACTCTTCGTTCTACGACTAGGCTATTTGAGGAAACTGTTAAGAAAACAGTTTAAGAAAATATTAATAGCTGAATTCAGTCAGCAACTTTTTTTTCATTGAAGATATGGGTGTCTATAGTAAAGTTACATATAATGTAATAAATTATAATCCAGTTCTAGGCAAAATGGATTTTATATTGGATATTTTCCATCCATCCTTCTAAGAACCTTTGTATACACACACACACATTCACACACTGCATTTTGGGAACGCCAATTAGCATGATCTGCATGTCTTTGAACTGTAGGAGGAAAACGTAGTACCAGGAGGAGACCCACCGAGCATGGGGAGAACATTAAAACTCCATGCACACAGACCATGCAGGCAGGAATCAAACCCGGACCCTGGAGGTGTGAGGCCACAGTGATAACCACTAAGCTACCGCGCCGCCATTATACTGATATATAGTGAGCAAATACCTAAAAAAGTACATGTAAAAAAAAATTAAAAATAAAGGCTTTCTTTTTTTTTTTGGTCTGTTTATGTTTTAATGTGATATGGCAGTCAACAAAATTCTTGTTAGGAAGAAAAAGAGAATAATTTTCAAACATGGTAAGTCGTTAGCCTCTTGCAGAAAAACATGTTGTTTTAGCAAGGAGTGTGTTAACTTACTTTGCAACCAGGTTATTTTCTTTTTCTTTCTGTCTATATATATATATATATATATATATATATATATATATATATATATTTTTTTTTTTTTTTTTTTTCAATTCCCACTAGACCTCACTTGAACTTGGTTGCTATATCACAATAAAAGTGGGCAAAGAGCTGGCATGATTCATCTCGATTTTATTATTTACATCACACAAATCTGCTATTTAAACTGGGGTTTAAATTAGCTTTTTGTATTTGCAGTGTACTGTAAGTAATAAAATGTAGGTAAATATCATTCCATTGTAGAGACTCATGAGAGCCGTTGGCCGTAAGTTGGTTGGCAGCTTATGTCTGGCTGAACAGATGGCTGTTGACCTGTCAGGTTATGCTGTCAGGTAATGCTTATTAAAATATACATATTTTATTGCATTTATATATTGTATATAAAATATACAACAAAGCTTTAATAAAAATTCTTTAGAAGTTTGAAAAAAATAACATGTTTTTTCTCCATACAGGAGCACATCAGCACAGACCCAAAGCAACAAAAAAGTGCTGCGAAAATGAAAAAAAAAAAAAGTCACACTGTACTGTGTGCATCGTTGAGCTAAAGAAAACTCAAAAATATCTCTGTAATAAGCCCAAAGTTATTTCTTTTAGATATTAACTTCTGCTCATGCAAGCTGCCAATAATTGAGCTAACTATATTGCTTTTGCATTAAAGATTTATCAGAGACGTGGGACATAATTTCATAGCATTGGTTCAAGTACTACAGCCGTATTAAAGCATTGGTATTAATAACAATTTATTGCATATGTTACTATTAACTCATTTCTCCCCCCTCTGTAGACATATACCATGACCCTGATAGAATTAATGCTGGAACTTGCAGTGCTAATTTCTAAATGTGACATATGCTGAGGGAGGAGAAAGTATTTAAATCCTCTCAGTCAGTAAGAGCTGAACCAGCAGTGCTGGCTAAAGTTTAAGTGGTTGCAGTTTCCTCTCTCTCTCTCTCTCTCTCTCTCTCTCTCTCTCTCTCTCTCTCTCTCTCTCTTTTTCTCTCTCTCTCTCTCGGGTCACTTGGAGAAAGGCCCTGACTAAATAAATACTCCACGAAATCTTTGTGTTGTTCCCCTGCTTCACTTCTTCATTTTTTACTAACTTGCTTACAATATTGACATTAGCTTCCTTAATATTATTCATGCCATTCATGAGAAATTCACTCAAATGTGTCTTTAATTTGTCCTTTTAACATCACAAAAAAATGCAAGTTCCTAAGTGGATATGAAGACGCTAGCATCTGATATGAACTCTGTACTGTATCACACTCTTGCTTGTCTTTGATAAGCACTCCCGGTAGCTATGCAGTAGGCAAGAAGGACATTTTCATTTATTACCAATTTAGATTTCATTTGAAATGCAGAGTCGGTGAAGGCTCTCTTGCAGACTTCAAAAAGTGCCGTCTGGACTCGGTATTAAATAAAATGAAGAAATGGCGTGATTCAGGTCCGTGTGTGGGTGACCAAGACGAGAAGTGCAGAGAAGAAATAGACAGGACAGTAACTCACTTAAACCCCCGGGCTGAGGGTGTTGGGAAGTTCCACCTTTAGTGTCTTTGATCACTTCTGTCTTCCTGGCAGACATTTCTTGAAAGTTCCTATTATAACCAACCCTGAGTTCACTCTGGTGTTCTCATCCTCCTCTCCATATTTCACCACATTCCCCTCCAAATCAACAACTTCTTGTTGTAATTAGCAACTCTTGCAACAGTGGCTCACTTTCACATTTTAATTGCTTTTGCCAGCTGATGTCTAAGGCCCTACTTGGGGTGTGAAAAGGTTGGGGGAAATCTGCACTCTATGTTCAGATGCGGCTATTTCGGGAGAGCAATATTGCTCGTATCACAACATTAACTGTGGTGCATTTATGCTGGATATTTATGCAAATTCATGAGATTTAGAGCTCCGGCGTATTTGCTGTTTAGTAACTAAATTGCACAGAGTAAACTTTCAAAAGTGCATGTGTGTGTAAAATTAGTGACAGGGTGGCATAAGAAAAAAAAAATGTTAATATACTGTATTTTAGAAGAAGAATGTAAAGTTTCCAAATACAAGCATAAAGATTGTCTGCTTTTTCAGAAGGGACAGATGGCTAATTGGCCATTAGAAATATTCTTCTTAGTCCACTTGGCACTGAACTGAATGAGTGATGAATGGCTAACATGAACTCATATTACTCCTGCATATAAGGACCCAATTTTCTTATAAAGTGTGACTGAACCCTGGTGACTCAGTTGCTTTTGTGTCCCTATAATGAGCAGTAGGGTAGTGGAGCTCCATGGGGTGTATCTCACTAATCATGAGAGTGTGAGCAGTGTCGCTTCAACCCACATTGTTAAAGAAAAATCCACCCTCAACGACCTGCACAAATTCATAATTAATACGTGATGTTCAGTGGTGTCCAGCATTTCTAAGGTGACCTTTTTTTAATTTCATTGTCATGTTGGTCTATTTTCAGTCGCTTAAAGCTTTCCTATATTACATTTCCTACTTTTTACATTACCCACAATAGTGTTCGGCAACCTGCTGCTTGTGGCTCCAATGGGAATTAAACAAACCTTCCTGACTTTTTGAAGAAGAAAATTTGCAATGTTTCAATTTTTTCTTTATTTTTTTTATATTTTTTATTTTTTTGTCAAATGCTACATTAGTCTTGCTTTGTCTCTACTGGTGAATGCAGAGTTTGTGAAAAGACAGGAAGGTCATTGCCCACCCCGAGCAGATGAATGCCACATTGAATCTAAAATTGATCTACTAAAAACATTTGTTGTAAATATATTAGGGCTGGGAAAATAAAAGCATATTACAGTACTGTATATGGAATTGTATAATTAATAATGAATTAAAAATATTAACGTCAATAATTCAGCATCATTTTTTCTTTCCTGAGGCATTGCTGCTGCGGTTATAATAGTGATGGTCATAGTTCTTCTGTGTAATAGTACAGCTGTTGGTTACTGTGTACCGATCCCCAGCTGCAATACAGTGGTGCCACTGTGCTCAGCGTTTCTGTCACGTCCGTGTCTGGAATGTTCATTAATCTGCTTTGTGTCCTTTTGCTTTTAAGGTTTTAAAATCTTTACTCTTTATATCATATTGACATCTGATCGTCAGCCTTTGTAGGGCATTGAAGTTCAGTTTTTACTCGCTGGAGTTGTATTTTTGATTGATAAGATTGTAATTTTAAAAATCTGTTGAATTTGATTGTTTGGACATAATTTTTGACATCAGGCTCACCTCACATGACAATCCCACATTGACATTTAATTTATTACAAAACAGCGGGGCACAAATAGACATTTACTTGTACACTGAGTAAAGGTGGGATACTGCTCAATACATGCATTAATACAATATATGTTTTTACATGGCTACATTAAAAACAGGCAACACAATTACCAAGCACTGTGTGCGTGTGCGTGTGCGTGTGTGTGTGTGCGTGCGTGCGTGTGCAGGCACTATAAACACTATACATATTTTATATTTTCATGTGTACACCAAGTGTTTTAAATACTATAATAACAGTATAATATAAATCAACTGATAGTTTATTTATAACAGACTTGCAATCATGTGAAAAAAAATCTGCTGGGAAAAATCAACTGTAAGTAGGATACAGGATTTCAAATGATCTGAAACTGACTTAATATGCCGTTTTTACTGGGTTTATGGCAAGCCCGTCACCATTTTCTTCTGATTCGTATGCATAACACACTGCACAGTAGTTGAATTGTTTACCAATATTGGTTACAAGGTGTTTGTTCCCCAGCGCAAATGTCAAACTCCGCCTATGGGTGCAGCAATTTAATCATTCGTTCTGTCTAACTCACTCCCCTCTGCTTAAACAAATCTTCTATAACATTTCTTATATTGTGATATATAACTAACTATCTAATTGGTTTTGAGGAACAGATTTCACATCACTAGAAATGGAATCACCCCCTTTTAAAATAACGACATTTTGTTGCTTTGCAGCCTGAAATGAAGATACACATTTTTTTTGGCTCTATCCAGTTGCATTTACTATTACTATTTACTATTTGTATTAACATACAAATGACAGATACAACACCAACATGTCAGGAAAAAAAATCTGAATCACTGATTTGGAATAGAATCATCCCCTCCTAAAATGATTTGTAAACTCAGATGTAAAATCAGGTGAAGCTAATCACCTTCTTAATGGTTCACAAAGACATGATTTTCAACTGTGATCAGCTGTTTTCTTTTCAATTAGCTCAGCTTCAAAAGTGTCCCTGGTAGTGTAACTGAGACAAATAATCAACCATGATTATTTTCCAGCCACTATCAAAAGATCTCAAAGATAAAGTTTGCAGAGGCACAAGTCAGGAGACAATTTTTTTTTTTTTTACTAATTTATCACTACCTAGAAGCACAGTGAAGTCAATTATCAGAACGTTGCTTGAAGCTTGATGAAAGAGCCTGGAGGAAACTAGTCTAAGAGGCTGCCAAGAAGCCTACAGCAACTCTGAAGCAGTTTGCAGGAATTTCTGACAGTGTGCATCTGACAACAATGCTCAATATATTCATGTAACAACAGTGCATGAGACAACAATGCTCACACATTCTCCAGAAACAGTAAGAAAAAAGCCACTCCCCAAGAAAGGCCACATTCAGCCGCTACTTAGCTTTGCACAGATAACCGGTGAGACTTGAAGTATTTGGCCACAACACCAAAAGATCTACACAGTGGTAGAAGGAAAAAAAGATGAATTTCCTTGCCTGGCATAATCGGATCCCAGCCGGTTTTAACCATTGAAAATCTGTAGAATGACTTAAAGACTGCAGTCCACAAACGGTCACGATAAAATGTAACTAAACTTGACCAGTTCTACAAAGAAGATTGGCTGAATATCGGAAAGGCCAATTGTCACCTGATTGTTTATATGTAATTTCTGGGTGTCAAAACAAGAGCGCATGCATGGTACATGATACTCGGTACTCGTAAACCAAGACTTGCTCGTTTTTCAAGTCAAAATGTATTAAAAAACTTTGCTTGTTTTGCGGAACACTCATAAACCATATTACTCGCAATTCGAGGTTCCACTGTATTTTAAAGAGGGAGATTCTTTCATATATCCACTATATGGATATTTTTTTCTCCTATTAAAATTCATTCTTGTGCACATGCAATGTCCTGCTGTGATGTCATTGTGGCAGATACCCAATGGCTTCTAATGAAAATACAAAACCAATCAGCACCCGAATCACTATTCACATCACAAATTATTAAGTGTAAAAGTGTAAATTATTAAGTGCTCTTACTTTCACCTTCTATGATTTAATTGTTTTACAATGCAACTTCAAGTATTTCAGTGATATCCAATCATGAGCATTCATGACTTTTTCGCAACCACATTTCTTTTGCAAAACTGACTATTCAGCATGGTCCTTTCAGGTTTAAATAATGTGTTGGATATTTCTTAACCAAATTCCAGTAATCTGTAATGTTTTCTTTGCTTAATGCAGGGCAATACCTTGGCCCCTTTTAAAAGATGAATTTCTTTGGTCCAGCAGTGTATATAATATTTGTCATTATAAATGCATCCAATGAACCTTTTCTAACACACATAGACAGACACACACACAAATGCTTCTCATGTAGCCTGTGTTAAGTCAACCACCAACTACCAGCCCCCAACCCTCCCTTGACACTCCATTTTTTTAAAGTGATCTCTTTCTTTATATTTTTTTATTTAATTTACAATAAAAAATAAAATTCCAACGCTTTTTGTTAAAAGAGAACTCAATTAATTACATACAATATTAAGCAAATAGGACAGGGAGAGAGAGAGGGAGAGAGAGAGAGAGTGTGTGTGTGTGTGGGTGTGTTATTCCTTTGAGTTGTGCCTTGCCTATGCGGCCATTGGAGATTTTATATATGATTGTAAAGCTGGGCGTATGGTCATGCTCTCTGGCTCTGTTTAAAACCCAGGGGATGAGTCGAGACTGAGGTCTAACTTTGCTTAATCACAGGGGCTAAGCAAGATTTGGTAAGGTTCCGGATGATGGGAGGGAGTATGTGCACACACCACAGGGGAAAAGAGGTGCTAGCAGAGAGAGACCGAGAGAGAGAGACAGAGAGAGAGCATGGATATTCAGAAAGGGCCTGATAAGAACAAGAGGGAGAAAGAGAGAGAGGAGAGAATCTTACTTGGTAATCTCAGCCATCCTCCTGAGGGAGCTGATATCTTCAGGGGGCATCTTTCACTTGATGATCCCACTCATCACCTACACTCCACACTCTCTCTCCTTCTGTACCTCTTTCTCCCACCGAACCTCCTGGGAGCTCGCTCCTACCTGTCAGTATTTCTGCCTGTGGGCGGCTGTAGCGGGGAAGGGAAGGGGTGCCAGGCTGTCACCGTGCCCGCTGGAGGAGTCACCTTTCTGGGATCTGAATCCTAATGAGGTAGAGAACAAGGGGGGGAGACAGATGGGGATGAGTGCAGGTCTGACAGGCCAGCATGCAGCTCTGCTGCAAGATTATTTTTGGTCATTTATTACTATAGACGCTTTAAGAGGTTATGCCTAACCTTTTGGTTTGAAGGGAAGGAGGGCAGATCTGTTCTGCACACACACTTATAACATATACACAAACAACAAGAGCACTTAAGACTGACTAAAGAGTGGGCTATGAGAGAAAAAAGAGGAGGGTTGGTGTGGGTAGACCCTGTGATGATAGGAATACGTGACAGTTTTGGCCTTTTGGGACTTTAGAGGGGGAGCTTTTCCTTTTGAGGTAAAAGTAAAAGGGCTAGCTTAGATACAGCATAATATACTACAAACAATAATCAACACTAACTACGTAGACAAGCTTACAGTAGGTTAATGCAAGGTTTTCTGAATTTTGTTCCTAAAACATCAAGAATTCTTTCACCATACATAAAAAGATGTATGGATAATACAGTGGAACCTTGGAGTGCAAGTAACTTGGTCTGCAAGCGTTTGGCAAGACGAGCTAAATCTTTTAATATTTTTTTTTTAATAAAAGGGTGAGGTCTTGATATACAAGCAGTAAACATGTGCTTTGTCTGTCGAGCGTCACGTGATCACAGCTAAGCCAGCGGTTCTTTTCTCTCGCACCCTACAGGATTGTGGGTAATCGTCTCTCATGCTCAGTCTCAGTCCGCTTGTGTCACTCATATAGTCAACATCCATTCATGCGTGTACTGTTTATTATAACGTTGTGACCACATATGTGTGTTTGCCATAAAGCAAAAGCAAGTGTCATTACAGAGCTTCCTTGTTAAAGATCCAGAGTCTCTCTGTCAGGAAGCAGAGATTCCGATAGTGTACAGTATGTGTCATTAGAGAAGCTCCCTGTTAAAGAAGTTTCCCGACAGAGCAGTGTGTGCTCTGTTAGTGTGCGTGTGTGTGTGTGTAATGTGTACGATGAAAGGAGGGAGGGAGTCATTCAACATAGTAGCCCCCTCCCTCCTTTCGTCTTACCTCAGCTTCACACACACACACACACATGCGCGCATGTGCGCAGAAACACGTACACACGCAAGGTGCACACACAGACACACACTAATGGAAACACTGCTCTGTCTGGATTCTTTTCAAAGGTAAAGCGCAGGTTAACTTGTTTTATTTTTACTTTATATTTTGTATTAATTATTTTGAGATGAATATTTTTGGGTTGTGGAAAGTTTCCATTATTTCCTATGGGGGAAATTAGCTTTTGATACATACGAGTGGGGGACACTTCACACTGCACACTTCCGGAACTAATTATGCTCGCAATCCAACGTTTTGACTATATTCCTGTAACAATACTGCTACATTTAGTAATAGTACCATATAAGGAACGTTTATCAGTGATCATGACATCATATATTCCGAACAGTGCAAAAACATAATGAAACATTACCTCTTAACCTTGTTTGAACCTGTCCAATACATTACTGAATGTTCTGATTACATGCTCTTTTCTGTAACCTGGGATGACCGAGTGTTCTTTATCAAACCAACAATCAGATAAAATATACTATAATTTCCATCCTCTTTCTTTAAATCTGTAGTTCACTTAACTCTCAATCAGAGAAATATCATGAATCACATTAAAATGACAGACATAATTATAACTCTCTCCATGCTGTATTGCTCCCTACACCTTCTTATTCTAAATCTGAATAATACAGTAGAACTAGATGATGGCTTATCCCATTATATCAGTGAGCTCAATGGTTGGACATTAGGAATGTAAAACACACATACAGATTAGCTAAAGCATTAAAACCTCCTACCTGGTTATGTGTAGGTCCCCCTTTTGCAACAGAAACAGCCCTGACCTGTTGAGGCATGGACTCCACATCTTCTCTGAAGGTGTGTTGTGGTATCTGGCACCAAGACGTCAGCAGCAGATCCTTTAAGTCCTGTATGTTGTGAGGTGGGGTCTCCATGGATCAGGCTTTATTTGTCCAGCATATCCCACAGATGCTCGATTGGATTGAGAGCTGGTGAATATGGAGGCTAAGTCAACACTTTGAACTCTTTATTAAGTTTTTCAAAGCTTTACTGAACAATTATTGTTTAAAGTTTGTCATGGCATGTTATTCTGCTGAAAAAGGCCACTATCATTAGGGGTACCATCAAGGTAACATCCATATGAATGGCAGAACCCAAGGTTTGCCAGCAGAGCGTTACCCAACACAGAGCATCACACTGTCACCACTGGCTTGCCTGCTTTCTATAATGCATCCTGGTGCTTTTTCTTCTACAGATAAGCATTAGGCACTCACCCAGCCGCCTAGTTTATATTAAAGAAAATGTGGTTAAGGCCACCTTCTTCCACTGATCCATGATCCTGTTCTGATGCTCATGTGCCCTTGTACTGTAGGTGCTTTCAGTGGTGGCTGGAGGTCAGCTTGGCCAACCTGTCTGGTCTGCAACTATACAAAATCAAACACAGCAAGTTGTAGTGCGGTGTGTGTTCTGAGACCTTTCTATCATAGTCAGCATGAACTTTTTCAGCAGTTTGTGCTACAGTAGTTTTTCTGTGGTATAGGACTAGATGGACTAGCCATACAGTAATTGCCCATGTGCATCAAGAAGTATTGGGTGCCCAGGACCCTGTTGCCTGTTTACTGGATGTCCTTCCTTGTACTACTTTTGGTAGGTACCACTGACAGCTTACTGGCAACACCCCAAAATACCTGCTATTTTAGATATGGTCTGACCCAGTTGTCGGGCCATCACAATTTAGCTCTTATCAAAGTTACTCAGATCCTTAAACTTACCAATTTTTCTGCTTTTAACACATCCAGTGTAAGTGCTGACTTTTCCTTTGCTGCCTAATATATCCCAACCCATGTAAAGTGCAAAAATTAAATGTTAAAAATTTGATGCAAAAATAAATGACAAGCATCCAGGACAAACAAACAAATTGTAACTTAGAGAACTTAAAAATCTCCTGTTAATGAATCTTTGCCACATGCTGCAGCATGCCTTTAGAAGTCTTGTTGGTCACAGTTTTAGGGAGGTGTTAACTTTTTGGCTAAGCTACTGTGTGTGTGTGTGTGTGTGTGTGTGTGTGTGTGTGTGTGTGTGTGTGTGTGTGTGTGTGTGTGTGTGTGTGTGTGTGTGTGTGTGTGTGTGTGTGTGTGTGTGTGTGTGTAAACAAGATTTCAATAAGCAAATACTTCAAAGTCTTCGGTTGGATAATTACTGCAGTGATTATTATGGTTAGCAATAATTTCTTCAGGAAAAGATGTTGCTGTGTTTTAGAATGGTCAAATTATTGGCTTGCATCAGGCAAAGAAAACAACTAAGAAGATACAGAAATCTGTATAATTGATCAACACATTATAATAACCTGGGAATCATGACCTTCGATTTAGCTGAAGAAATGTGCTGTAGTTGGAAAAAAAAATCATTGAATGACCGTGATGAGAAATCACTTAAATACATGGTGAAATTGCATCTTAGAAATTGCATCTTAGAAATAGAAAGTAGAAACCCCAGCCATGTTCAATATGAAAGTAAGAGAACTCAGAGGAGTGGGACTAAACAGCTGTGCGAAATTTAATTTTTAGTGAGACTAATCAGAGAAAAACTACTTCAATTTGGTAGGGAGCACAAAGGTTGGACTTTGGAGCAATAGAAAAATATCATGTGGTCTGACAATTCTAGATTTATCATATTCCAGAGCGATGGACATATCTGTGGATGTGCATTAAAATAGTGCTCCCATAATGCATAGTGTGTGCTGTACATGCATCCGGAAGCAGTGTTATGACCTGGGGTTGCTTCAGTTGGTCAGGTCTAGACTTAGCAATATCATGTGAAAATAAAATGAAGTCAGCTGACGACCTGAAGGTACTAGGCTACTTCTAGGTACTAGAATAACAGACTATCCAATCAATGGAGATTGTTCTTCTCAGATAACACAGGCATATTCCAGGATGATAATGTCAAGATTCCTTGGGCTCAAATTGTGAAATACTGGTTCCTCATGCTCCCCCAAAAGAAAAAGAAAAATTCACACATGAATTTCCCATTATGGAAATGTATGTATGTATGCATATACACACACAGAGATTGAAAATAATAATCTTTATTCACTGTGGAATTTTGCTACTACATGAATTTGTGTGGTCTATATTATCATAAGCATGAGGTCAGCAGAATGATAATGTATACTTCTCTATTACGACTTTTTAAGTATCAACCACTAAGGTATACTTTTTCTTTTGTTTGTTTTAAAAAGACATTATATAATTTGGCAGCATGCATCAGCATTGATTGTCGGTAAATATGCTCAGAGGTATATCAAAAAATCCGTCAGATTTTGTGATAAGACTTTTAGTGATATTGACTAAAGCAGGCCAGACTGTACTCATTTTGTGTCATATACAGTAAAGCTGTAAACTGCGTTTTTGACACAAAGATAGCTCAAGGACAGCTCACTGGAGACCTAGAACTTCTGTTTAGACTGAAAGAACTGATTTCCACTAGTTACAGCCTGATAGAGCCTGTGTTAATATTTGATGTGTCCCCCTTTTTTTTGTTGGCAGGATGATCTCAGGTCTGCTTGGTATACACTGTGCTCTTGCACTGTCCTCACATTATGTTGATGCAACTGTGGATTAAATCCTGAAATTGTATTCAATTGTACAGATGAATTACAAAAAAAAAACCCAAAACTTTATATTTACAGTTTAAAAAACAAGATTTGTGCCAGCTGTAATAATTAAATAATGTAGGGCAAACATTGTGAAAGAATCATTCCTTTATCTAAGTTAAGGTCTTTATCCTGCTCAGGGTCACTGTGAATCTGGAGCATAGGAGACTTGTTTGCACGCTGGGAGAATTTATGATACACCTGATGGGGTGTCAGTCCGTCATAGGGATCCATGGACACACACAAGTAGTGTCACCCGGTGACAATTCCCAATCCTCCTACTGACATGTTTTTAGACACTGAAAAGAAACCAGAAAAGAAAAGAAACCTGTGTGAATAGGTGGAAAACTTATACAGTACCATGTCCTCAGGATTGAACCAGAGAGCCTAGAGCTGTGAGGCAGCAATACTGTCTTAATACTAATAGACCCAACACTTGCACCATATTGGAAATGATCATTTGATTTATTTGCCATCAAAACAGTGTTAAAAGTATTCCGTATTTTTTTGTGTGTAATTTTGAACCTATCACACTCCACCACCACAACCCGCATACTGGTTTGTCCCTTCACTCAGTGCGTGTGAATGAGTGTGCACTGAGTCGGAAAAGGAGACAGGAGGGGAGAGGGGTTCCATCATGCGTAGATATATGTGAGAAAATTGTGCTCATTTGTTCCACTGTTGATTCATTTGTGTGAAGGTTCCTGTGAGAGAGAGAGAGAGAGAGACATGGAAAGAAATAAACCAGCTGTCTTCGTTATGGAAAAAGAACAGCATATGTACAGTATTATACACTATATGGCCAAACTTTTGTGGACATCTGACTATCCCACCAACATGTGGGTCTTCCCCAAACTGTTGGAAAGCACATACCTATATCTAGAATGTTTGTAGTATACTGTTGCATTTCAATCTCCCTTACCTGAACACAAAAGTTGCAAAACTGTTCCAGCATGCCAAGGATGAAGCGAAAGAACTCAGATTGTCCAATAAACACCACTGGAATGAACTAGAGTGCTGACTGCGCTCCAGGTCTCCTCGCCTGACATCAGTGCCTGACCCCACTAATGCTTTAGTTGCTCAAGGACCACAAATCCCCACAGAGATGATCCAAAATCGAGAGGAAAACCTTCCAAGAAGTGTGGAGGTTGTTATAATAATATTATTATTAATAATAATAATAATAATACATTGAGTATGATTGTGATGGTCCAGTGTGCCGTATAATGCAACATAATCTAAACACTTGTATTTAGTGTATTTGAAAATAAAAGTGTCTCTTGAGTACTTGAGATTGGTTAAAGTACAGTACTTGTGCTTTAAATAACATAATGACAGTAATCATGTCATTCGCAAGGGGGCGATGAAGAGCTGCCGTGTGTGCACCCTGTGGAAATGTGGAAACGCAGAAAGTTTGCGTGTGTTTTAGGCGGAATGTTACTGGGCTTTTTACTGATGAGAGCACACTGGTCCCAGTCCATCTGTGCTAATAACGACCTGCGGCAGCCACTGGGGTGTGTGTCCCTGCCTCGGGTAACCCTCGTTAGCGTTCTCTCTCTCTCTCTCTCTCTCTCTCTCTCTGTATGTGTGTGTGTGTGTGTGTGTGTGCATGTTGTTATATCTTGCCACAAGGATAGCAATAACTTACCTGCATTTTAATCTTGTAGGTACATTTGACTAGTCCTAATGAGATTGAAAACTACAGTACAGAAAGAAAAAACTCAAATAGTACAGTTATAGAACAATAAGAGTTAATATTAAAATTAGGTGTAGGTATAGGTCATTAGCTGCATTAATGATTAATGATGATGATGATGGCAGATTCAGATATGGATAAGTAAGACACATTTTCAAATGTGCAGTGTTGTTTATGGGCTTCACTGTCACTATTATGTCAGAAAATGTATAATTATGCGTGCAAAATATTTATAGAAAATACTATTTGTATTCATTATTATTTTACATTAAACAAAACTATACAGGGAGAACAGTGATCATGCGATGAAACATCCATTAATATTGTAGGAAAAATGAATTGATGTTTCATCGCATGATCGTACCTCTGCAATTAACCAAACCGAAATCGTGTGTGGTTTGGTTAATTGCAGAGGTAATTGAAGAGGTGGAAGCTTGGCGCGATTGCGTCTGCGCAGGAATCACACGCGCGTGCGGGATTGACACTCGCGCGCGGGGCAAAGAGAGGTTTTAACTCGACCTGTTGGTGGTATTCACATCCGCTTCGTATACAGAGAGAGGAGGGGAGACGGGGGAGAGAAAGAAAGAGAGGGGGGGCAGGAGTACTTGGATATAGAGAGAGACACAGAGAGAGAGTTTCTTCTTAAACACCACTCAGTGAGAGGTGGCTGTTGGCGTTTGAGCGCGAGCTGATCACCTCTAAGTTGCCGCCTCTCACGCGCAAACTTTTCCCCTTGTCACTACAAGTATGGATGTGCTTCATGCATGTTCTCAGGACTTCAAACGCTGAGCCGCCCTGGTTCTTTTACTCTACGTCCCAGATTCTGGCTCACAAAAACCAGCATCCCAGTCTCTTTCCTATATCCTCCGTGTAGCTAATTGTTTTTTTTTTCTCCTCTTCGCTCGGTGCGGCTGGGTGCGCGCGCGCGCGTGCGTTGAGAGTGTCCGGTCCGGTGTATGTTCACTCCACGGGACTAAGCGCTGAGGAAGGTGCGATGAGGCTGCTCGCTTGGAGTTTGCTAATCCTGAACCAGTGGATTCTGCGAAAGGTACAGTCACACACTTGCTTTTTCCCAGGCGTTAAAACGTCGTAGCAGTAACCGACAGGCTCTACGGATAACGGTGGCGTTGCTCAGGCACTTTGTGGTCAGAGTCTCGGGTTTGGGTTTGTAAACATCAACGAGTAATAAAGCACGCGCCCGGAGTGTCAGGGCAACTTTTCACCCCAGTGCTCGTGCACCTTGCGCGCTCTTTTCATTTCCTCCCCCGGGGTTTTTTTTTTTTTTGGTTTATAACCGAATTTTGTCTTCATAGGACGAGTCTTTGTGCAGCATTAAAGCTGTGAGATGTGTGATATCACTTCAGAGCATCCCACCGGGATAAGAGCTCAACCCCGTCTTTATTCCTTATGAACTCACTTTTCCCTCTTTTTTTTTTTTTTTTTTTTGCGCACGTCATTTCTTTCTTTCTTGTAATTTCCTTATCGTCTCATCAATCAGACCCCTCAGCAAGTTTTTATTATTTCCCTCTGAAGTTCAGCTTGCACTTGTTCCGAGCTAGGGTTATTTCCATGATCGTCATTTACAAAGAACAAGAGTTCACTCATTGAAGTGTGTGTGTGTGTGTGTGTGGATCTTACAAAAAGTGTTTTTTTTTGTTGTTTGTTTAACTTTTTGTTTTTATCCCAATGCTAGACAATTCATCCATTTGACCCTGACATTTACAAGAATGCATGAGTAAAAGCAGATTTTCACAGGTGTGTAATAACAGGTTTTTTTTTGAAGAGTGTAATAACCTCATGTGTCATGTGGCGGTCATACCCTTCATACCTTCACACCCAAGCAGGTGTGTGAGCATTAAGCTGCGTTCCTGCTCTTTTCCCCCTTTCTTGTATAACTGGTAATACACACATGACCTTCATGATTTATTTACTATTCATTACTCATTTATTATTGTTGAATTATTATAGATTAATTTTTCCCAACTTATTTATCCTCAGCATTCTTCGTGGTTTAGGGCTGAATGAGAAATGATATATACATGTGCGTATATATATGTGTGTGTGTGTGTGTGTGTGTGTGTGTGTGTGTGTGTGTGTGCGCGTGTGTGTGTGCGCAAGCAATGATAATATTTAGGATATTTATGGTAGGATGGTTAAGAACAAAAAAAACATGCTATAAAATTAGGTTGCATATTATGCTTTAAAAAGGTGACTTTAAGCTGTATGATTATTTGTGTTTGTCGGGCATTGAAAGGTTTTTTTTTTATATCCAAAATCCTGTCCTTTCGCATGTGTAATGTGGTGTAAAATCATCTCACATTAAAACATTTACTCTTTACAGGGGTAAAAAAAAAGATTCTCTTTTACACACTGGCCTTTTTGGCTTTGCCGTTGATTTCACGGGAAATCTTTCGAAAGAAGTGTTTAGTATTAGACCGACCCTGTTTATAGATGCTGTTTTTACACCACATACCGCATCTTATTGATGATCCTATTACCTTCCAGTGTGAGTGTGATCATTTCATCATGACCCACCTGTAAATCTGCAGGCTTGTGTAGCAACCTTGTCCTGCCATCCAGACAGCACCCAGAAATATGAGCCAAATCGTCATGCCTCAACATATTAGTGCTTTTATTCCATCTTCATCAAACATGCGCTTGTTGCATGGCTGAATAAATCCAGTCAACATACACAACAATTTTCCAAGGTTCAGTAGCTTAATAATCTGAAATGTGTTCTTATTAAATTTCCTATTACTTCACTTTAGGGGGAGGAGAGAGAAGATTCGTGCGTGATCACCTGCTGTGCTGTCTGTATTACAATATTTGATTTTTATTCTCGGAGTCGAAATAATGCAAACACATGGTGTTTAAAATATTTCAGAGAAAAATGAGGTTTGTGTCTGATACTAATACATGGCTTAAATCTGGAATACTCGGAACTTTCCTTTATAACAAAATATGGTGCATCTGATCACATTGACCCTTTCAGATATATAACTAAAACAGGTATATAACTAAACAATTCAATAGTAAAAAGCTATAATAATTTATACTTTATAGTCAGTGTATTATATTAATATTAACTAACATATCTATTGTATAATAATAATAATAATAATAATAATAATAATAAGTCAATAATTTTTTTTGCATGTTACATGCACAGTAAATGGACATCAGCTATTCATGACTTTCATGGTAATGCAGAAGAAGTGCCGAACTACACTACCCATCAGCCCTAGCATGTCACTTGTCAATAATCACTCTCACCTTGGTGTTTTATGCTTTGTTTGGCGTAAGAATTTATTTCCTTTGTTAACTTGTGAGTTTTGCTTACAGTCTTCAAGATTTTGCCTCCCATTCACAGTAAGCGTCCAGGGTTATTGTTCTCATGTAGTTCACCGTTTCTTTCTATCTTATTAAATAAATGATCCGCGCTTGCATCTGCCATCGCCTCTAATAACCTGGCAATTACATTATGTTGTCTTGTACTAGCATGACATCTTTCTTTGACTGCAGTATAGTTACTATAGTTACTGTACACTTACGACTGTGATGAAGCCGTATAGTAAGTATAAATATAATAATATCGATATACTCCTGCTATAACTATTACAAATGTCACAATTGTTATTAAAAAGTAAAAGTTTGATTTTTATCATGTCTTATACCAGCATATTGTTTGTGACATTCTGTACCTTTCTCACTGAATGACATTTTAACAGAAATGGAAGTAGTTTGTGGGATTGCCCTTATTGACAAAGATGCTGGTAATTTTGCCTTTATATTTAGAAAAGATGACAGACAACTGTGTTTCCAGAAAGGCCCACATTTTGTAAATCTATATATCTGAGAATATATATATATGTAGAGAGAGAGAGAGCAAGAGAGTGGTGGGCAGTGGTGGCTCAGATGGTTGAGGGTCTGGGGTTGCTTATCGGAGGGCTGGGAGTTTGAGCACTGTAACCGCCAGGTCGCCGCTGTTGGGTCCCTGGCCACGACCATTAGCCCTATGCCCAGTACAACCCAGCCAGTGCAAAAACTAGGAGTGTTGTGACAGGAAGGGCATCTTTAATTAATTAACATTAATATTATTGTATTATTACATAAATTATATATATTATTATTACATATTTAAGAATGTAAAAAAAAATTGGTCAATTTGAGGTTGTAGTATGACTGACAAATATCACAGAAGACAACTATAAGACATATATGTAGAGACAAATTTATAGGAATCTTTAAATACCCATTTCTATCTTGAACAGGATTCCAGTGTACTTCAACATCAATGGAGGTACAACGTGGTCAAGTTAGGCCTTCTGAAAGATGTCTTTGAGCTTTTCGGAGATCTGTTTAGAAGCCTCTCACTATATGCCTAGGCAAATTGTTGCTCTTAAAGCAACAGATTGTTAATAATATATAATGCATACATTTTACTTGCTCAAACATGTTTGTAATTTTGATGTTTACTTTTTTTTCCATAAAACTATAGGCGTCTGCTTACTTTTTACATGACCGTGTATGTACAGGTATATACAGTAATCCTGTTATTGATACATCTCCACTCCCAGTGCATTTAATGGTGTATGGAGTTAGGATATATATTGTAGTAGGCAAATTAGGAGGAAAGCCAAACTTAACGCCACTATAATCATGATTTATATTTATCATTCATTCATCATTCATTAACTGAATGTTGTTAATATTGTCCCCATAGGTTTAACAGTTTCATGTATTCACCTTTCCATCAATCATGATAGACTATAGAAGCATATAATCATCACAGAGTTAAAACGCCATCTTAGAGGCCATAAAAGAACCCCAGATTTTTTGTATTTAAACCACTTTGTATCCAAGACTCCATTTCCTGTATTTGGAGATATGCGCTGCTGGGTTTGGGAGAACTGCTTCAGCCAGAAGACATTTCCTCTTTCTTTGCCATTGAAGTCCTGACCATATAGCTGTCTAGAAAACTAATGACATGTTTTTCATTTTTTATGTGATTATATCTTGCACAAGACCATATTGAGAAGTGCATGCAGGTGATTGTAAGATGGTGTCCATTTAATGTCTCTTAAAGGGTTTTTAGTTAGTAATGACACAAACATAACCTGGTGTACCACAACATTTTTTGTGTCATTTTTAATAAGTGGAAAGAGAAGTAAGTGTGACAAATAAAAAGCTTGTGTGCATAAAGGTGGTTTTGTTATGGGGATTATTGCTTTACTGACAGCATGAATAAAAACGTGCCATGGGGCAGAATTATCTAGTTTTTACCGATTTAAAATACCAAAAAAAAAAAAAGATAGCATAACAAAAAGGCAAATTGATTTATAGTTCTCAGTCTAGTAAAGGTGGTCCAAGGTTTTTGCCTTGAGCGAGTATATTTATTATACTCACTGTTACTGTGACTGATGCTTCCAGTACCTGTAATAGTGTAGGGATCCAAAAAAAGGAGAGTGAAATCCAGCAGCATTCCAACTCCAGCTGCTCTCTGTGTGCAAATACACACGTGCTCCTGCACTCAAGCACAAATAGCACCAATCAAATGCTTTAATCGGCAATAACTATCCAATCAGGTAGCAACAATTACACGCAACCCTCCCAGCGGCTTGCGGGGTAAACAGATGTGTCTAATCTTTCAGTAGAAGTAGACCAGATCTCCCCAGGCAGCGAGAGAGAGAGAGAGAGAGAGACTGAGACGGAGAGGGGCTTAAAACCAGGCTTCTACCAGGGATGCCCATGGCCAGCTGCTGCTTCGTTTAGGGAGTGTGAATCATGAGTGTGGTGAGGTTATAAAACATAAAGCCTGAATGTAACTTCTGATATGACTGTACAGTAACTCTTTCGAAGAAAATCACCATCAGAATTAGATAATTTATCTGAGTAACTTTGTAGTTTTGAAAACATCAGCGAATTCAGATAATACGAACGTACTGTACTTGGTTCAAAAGCTCTGTTTTACTATGAGCCGTTTGTTTGAAAACACCTTTTATACCATTCGAATTGCCAGAACCTTTTGTATGCATGCTCGTATGTAAATTAGTTTGCTTTCCCCTCACCAGCTATGACACACGTCACAAAATGGATAGCGCGTGTCTCCTCGATGTTACTTAACCCCCTGTTCATCACACCTCGGCAAAATTACAACTCAAGCACAGCGGGAGGGAACCCTAACGGCTTAGAATGTATAAAAAGGAACCTATATGAAATTATTCTCCTCCATACCCTCCTCTCGCCGAATGCGCTCAGAGTCTCCTATGCCCTCGCGTATATCACCCTGAAAGGACAGGAGGTGGGAAAAGGATTACCCTGTCTCCGAACACGAGAATGAGCGCATGAAAGAGTGAAGAAGCGCTCCATAAGGAGTCTGCTCGGCTGATGACGAGGGGGGAAAAGGGGACAAACGGCCTTATTTATCGCCAAGCAATTACCATTGAGGTATTTCTGCTGTAATGGCAGGAGGAAAATGAAACACTTCAGTGAGGAACTGATAAAGGGACCTTATGATAAAGGAGTATTGTGCTTGGGTTCATCAAACTGCCCTCTATTCCTTTTTCTTTCTCGCTTTCTCCATCTCTCTCCGTCTGTCTCTTTGTCTCTGCCATGTTACCAGTGTGAGACATTGCGAAACAGTGAAATATGGAGCTAAAAAGGTCTCAGCAGTCCACCTCCTGCTAAGATGTGTATCTTCACCATGTGCTATTTTGCATGTGATAATAAAGCCACAGGGAGAGAGGGGGGAAAGAGGGACAAAGACAAAGATGGAGTGACAGCCACAGAGAAGAGCAGGAGGAGGAAGAGAGATGGTGAGAAGGGAGCGGGTAGTGGATAGGAAAGAGACCTAAAGAAAAGAAGAGATATAGTCATGAAGTCAGATGAATAGAAGGAAATTAAAGCACCTCCTTAAACCTGTGATCTTTATTATCTTGTGCTCAGTTTAATGAAGATCATTTAATGGACTTAAATCAAATTTTGAATCGTCATGTAATAGACTGGGAGTGTTTTTTATAATAGAATTTTGAGATGTTATTTTCATTTGTATTCCGGTCAGTCCTGAGTAACATATTTCGGCTTGGATTCATTAATGGAAAACATTTCTGTAAAATGTTATTTGCCTTTAAATTTAGCATAGATTATTACCATATTACCTATGTCATGCCTCTTCAAAATCAGATTTTTAAAAACGAATGTTAAAATGGTGTGCTCAAAAATAATGATGGGGGCTGTGAAGCATCGCCAAGGGGTGCGTGATTTATTAATTCATTGATTCATTTATCTTCTACATCGCTTATCCTGATACACGGCCGCGCAGGGCCTGGAGCCTATCCCGGGAGACTTCGGGCACGAGGAAGGGTACACCAACGTGCCAAATCATCGCACACACACACACACACACACACACACACACACACACACACACACACACACACACTAATTCACACACTACGGGCAATTTGGGAATGCCAGTTATTCTAATCTGCATGTCTTTGGACTGTGGGAGGAAACTTGATTACCTGAAGGAAACCCATCACTCACAGAGAGAACATGTAAACTCCACGACACTCAGACCTGAGATGGAAATCAAACCCTTGACAGTCGAGGTGCGAGGCCACAGTGCTAACCACAATGCCACTGATTTATATATACGTAGTGGTACAAATCAAAATCAAACATTATTTCAATACTTATTACTGAGTTTTTATCATTATTAGGTCACTTAAATTTAATTTATTTAATCCAGAACTCAATAATGTAAAAACAAACCACCACGTGTTAAGGGATAGAACATTCTATAGCTCTAATTAATAATAATTTTAAAGTGATATTGTATACTTATAAATGTACATGAACTAATATAATAAGTGGTGCAGGATTTATTTCTTAATTTATTTTGCACTTAAAGGGGTTGCAGAAAGTTTGAATTAGGGTGCAATTTTGATATTTTTCATAAAGTCTTCAGACATGGCATAGGCACAGCGTGGGAAAACTCCCCCAAGCAGTGCACTGTGTAGGGAATCATGTGCAGTTTCATACAGACGCTGTTACAAAACCTTCCTGTTCTTTGCTTTCAGTTTTTCCCAGCTCTGCTCTGACCACGCCCCTTGATAATTGATAACACCTGTTCCTCATGATTAGTCTCGTCGGGCCTCGTTAGCTTGTGGATATAAAGCTCTTGTCTTTCAGAAGCCCTGCACATAAAATGCATTTCTAAGCTTCTAGTGGTTTCCACTGAGTCCTAAGTGCCTTAGTTATGGCTTCTTAAATTCTGTTTGAAATAGCCTTTTATGGATTATAAGCATGGATTTGCAACTATCAAGCCAAGCTTTTTTATTTTTTAAAATAGGCTCAATCAAGATGCTTAGCGATTACACCCCTTGCCCCTCACTCCCTGCTGTTCCAGTGTTGTTCTGTCTTTAAATTAATGCCAGATAAACAGTTTTTTTTTTTTTTTTGGAAACTCCCATCCAAAAAGTCAGCAACCAATACAAAGAGATTAGACAATTATTTAAATCCACAGTTAATTCAACCAACTGATATGATAAAATATAATAGTGCCACAGGATGAAAAAAGTTTAATAAGAAGTAAATTGTGGGATTGTTTAAAATGTTTTCAGTGAAGTAAAGACAGGCAGGTCTAAAGTGACAGTGATTAGTGCAAGTTAAGTTTGCATCTGTGTCCTAGTTAGTGTCTCCACTCATCAGTGATATGCAAGAAATGTGTGTCCAAATATGTGTCACTTCAAAACACAGGCTGAGAAATAGTTCACATCAGCAGGGACACATCACTTGCTATGTTTATTAGTGATTTAAAGAGGGGACATTTTGTTTTAGACATTTAGATGTCTCGACAATGTGTGTATACAAACAGGAATATGAGTAGTATGAGATATATAATAAATAAAACTTTCTCTGTTTCTTGTGTCCTCTTTTTCCCTTTTTGTATTAAAGAAACCTATTTAGATTTTCGTTCATTCTTCTAGTTTTACGCTGGTTGCATTACTGCCACCTTCTGGTCTTGATCTCCCTCATCTTCCTTTCAGTTTAAATCCTCTTTTATCAAATACTTTCTTCTATTTTCTCTCCATTTTCTAATATACTTTCATGGTGTACTCAACCTTTCCAAAATCTTGTTTGTCCTCTCCTGATGGAGAGAGCTCCTTTTTGTCCCTCTCCCCTATGGTTACCACTCTCGGCTCTATTACCTATTGTGACCTCATACTGTACTGTATAAGGATAGAGGCCCTTCCCGGGGTCTCTTGCGCTCTGGTCACGCTCTGTTGTGCTCAGCCCTGTTGTAATCTGATGAGCGTGACACATAATGGTGCATTTGCAACAAGGAGCAACCTCCGGTTCTGAGAAATAAAGGTAACACTGAAGTGCCAAGATGTGCAGTTTCTTGAATGTCCACTGGAGCTAGCTACACAAGTGAGTCAATCCCAGAGAGCCCCATTTGAGTGCCGATTTGAGTGACCGCTTTAATGCCGGTGTCAGACTGCTACCTGTCTGCTGTGCATCATTTTAGCCAACCAGCTAACTAAAATTGTTGTAGTTTAACTTACCACAAGAAATGTTAACACAGTGCTGACATTAAGGGTGTAGATGAGTTCAATCAAGTGCAAATGACATTAACATATTACAGTATATAACATTAGCCACCTGCTAAGATGGTGAAGTCTGGATCAGCCATAGTCTGCAAGAGCTTCAAAACCACTCTTCAGAAAGCCTACGGGAGATCTTTTTATACGGTCTATGGGTCAGAGGAGGAGACAAACAAAGAGAGGTTAACATATGAAAAATGCATTGTCAGAGGGCTATTTTGGCTGGAACATTGACACACAAATTTTGGGCGGAGCTCTGAGACTTGTATCAACTATCCGATTTCCTAACAGATCTTGACAGAAAAACCTTTTCATACTGTAAACGATTAGTGTTTGTGAGTTAAGATCATTGAAGTTGAGATTGATGGAGATGAGATTGACCCATAGTACTGTATGACATGTTCAGTTTAGTGTCATGCATGGTAGTGTCAGTGGCAAAAGGCAAATGAAATGTGTGGGATTTGTGTGGGAAGCAGAATGATTTGTTGAATCGTGGCAGCAGAGAGAATGTCTCGTTCAATGTCCCCTTAAACTCAGCCAAATAACTCCAGTGTTCATTTATTTGCTTTTGCTCTAGACTAACATCCCTACTAGTGTACTGAAAGCCTGATCAGTTTGTGCATGATGGTTTCTGTCTGAACCTGGACTGTGCTTATTGATGATGTAGACAGAACTTGATCTGAGGTGAAGAACACTTTACCTCCCAGAGTATTAGAGAATTTAGCAAAGCGTTTATTCATATAATCTTCACCCAGTGTGACAAGTAATAATCTTTATAATAATCACACATTGTAAAACTGGCTTTAGGAGTGATTTTTGTTTGTGTATGTTTTTCAGTTGCACTATTATTATATTTATACACTGAATGTTTCATGTAAATTGCATTTAAGTGTTTCTAATTTGCATCAGGTGCTGTCAAGATATTTTGTTTCAATGTGTGTGTGTGTGTGTGAGTGTGTCTTTTGTACTTTAGTTGAGTGGACAGCCTTGGTTTGCTTACATGTAGAGTGTGATTAATAGTGACAAACCTGCAGTAGCTATACAACTCTGGATTTTCATGCAATAAAATATTAAGGAGTAATCCGAGAGATGCCGAACACCATAACTCAGCAAAGCCCAGGTTTGGAGGATCTGCACAAACTCGCACACACACATATCAACGCACAAAAAATGGCACACACTCATGGATTAGGTTTGTTGTTTTTATGATTTTTTAATATCTTCCCCCATGGCTTGAAAAGCATTAATTTGGACATGCATTTAATTTATTGAAAAGAAAAGGAGGGGGAAGAGGCAGGGTTTTATGACCTGGTGTAAACCACTGAGTGTTTACATAAATAATAATAGCAGTAATAGCGGGTAAAGGAGAGAAAATTAGAACCAGCTAAAATTTATCAGGGCTCGATGGCTGTGATTAAAAAGAAATCCTAAAATAATCCTGAAGTGAAGTAAAGGGCAACAGAAAATTATATAGGAAAATATGTTGTAATATTCATTAACGTCAGTTAAATCTAAAAAGTGTATCAACTTGATATACTTTTAAATTGGCATATGTACTTGAAACAAAGCAATCTTGTTCTGTCTCTCATGCAAGATTCAAAGCGTGTTTTTTTTTTTTTTTTTTTTTTTTTGGTATGACAAATAAAGACATTTAGATTGCCAAAGCTCAAAATCAAGTCATAAAATAACAACAGAAATAAACTGATTAAAAACAAATATACACTCTGTCACACTGCCCAGTTAAAAAACACTAGTGATGAAAGCCAATGAAAAGTAAGTAAGTAAATAAATAAATAAATAAAAACCTATCCCTCTTTTTGTCTGTCTGAAACTTACAGGCACAGAATTAATGAGCTTTATATCAGAGGAACCGTAGAGGCTAGACTTGGATCTGGGATTGTGTGAGAAGTCTTGAAACTGGTGTGATGTCAACGTTCATGTGTGTATTAAATCAAAGAAATGACTAAAATTGAGTTACTTGAGTACAAATACTTGTACAAATACTACTGCAGAACTGCACTGATTTCAGGTTTGACTAATTTTCTGATCAGAGCAGGGAAGCAAAATAAGTCAGTACAGGTACCAAACCGATCCTCATAACTCGAAAACGGTGTGTTTTTTTCCCCGGCATATTATCATTCCATTGTACACGGGACACCCAGTCAAATGTTTCAATATAAGTTTCATACGGGTTCTTCAGGGCGATACGGCCACCCAGTCCCAAATCAGAAAAATGTGAATTTCCCCCAAAATACAATAATAGGCACCTGAGGGCATCCCTACTAATAAAAGCAATAACATTTCATATGTGGATGCTTTTCAAGACACACATGGTCATCTCAAGCACCATTGTGTGTGTGTGTGTGTGTGTGTGTGTGTGTAGCTCTAGTTGAATAGGAGATGGCAGCATTCAGTGTTGAATAATATACACACCCTCAGCTTGGTTTATTCTTAATCAGCTTGCTCAGATGCAGGCAAGTCAGGGAGCAATCTAAGTCCTTCAGCTGGGTCCAGGTCTACTAGAAGAGTTTCTCTGTGCAGGGACCAGAGACAGACACCGACAGATGCAGAGGGAGAAAGTAATAGATAGAGAAAGCTTGTATTATATTTCTTGTTATATATAACACATTCAAGTCCATATACTGCAGACTACTTGTAATGTAGAGTACTTGGCCTGAACCTTTAAACTTATTTCTCATGCATGTACAGTGTATTCTTCTAGATCTACTCTGTTTGATCCTGTCTTTTAATTGATTCATGGTTATTTTAAGGTTGTAACTCTAACACTGTCTTCCATCTATATTTGTTTAGTGCTTCAGATAGCCACATCTGTAACTGTAATCATATTCTAGATTCAGGAATAAAAGTTTTGTTACAAGGACAGTAGGTTCTACCACGTGCAGTACAAAACAACAGTGCAAAGCTATGACACAGACAAATGTTAGACACAGATACTGCATGCCAAACATTGCATTTATTGAAAGGTTTATGGCACATAGGTTACCCTTATTATTGTGCTGTTGGGTTGTGACTAGGGCATCTAATAAAGTATTATAATTATAATGTAGTATATTATTATTTTTATTATTGATTGATCTTGCAATTATTATTATTATTATTATTATTATTATTATTATTATTATTATTATTATTATTATTGTAGCAATAATTTTCTGGTTGCATGATTTATCCTTTTAATAATTTGCAAGTAAATAATAACCACAGATTTGATGTTTAATTTTTTTACATTTTATTCAAGCATTAAAAAAAAAATTTAATTTCCAAAAAAAAAAAAAAAAAAAATTCTCACATAAAAAAAAGTCCGAAGGCCATGTGGGGTATGCATACCTTGACAGTATTTGTAAGAATTTGTATAAAAAATAATTTTTATTAATAAAAAAACTTTCTGTCCAAAAGCCACTAAATAAAATCTGTGATAGTTTAACAGTTTAAGTTCCGAATTCAGACCGACTCATGCATTTATCACTTATTTTAACATGAAATCTATGTAGAAAGTAGCCATTTCAGATTTTAACACTACATCACTTAGTTTTAAAAGTCTAAAATCCAAACTGTTTATAACTCGCTACTGCACTGGAAATCAGCGTTCAAAAACTAGCTGTTAGCATCTGCTCTGGAGAATCTTGGCTCCCAGGCACTCATAGCCACCAACACTCGGACAAACCTCACTCTAATACACACTTGCGCTGCTGTCTCAGACTGAATCAGGATGTTTTGAGATGCGCAAGTGTGTGTGTGTCTGTGTCTGTCCGTGTGTTCATGCTTGTGGTGAGCCATTTCACTTCAGCACAGCACCATTTGCTTACTGTATGTGTTTCTTTAAAGATTTACCACACATCAGTTAAACAGTCTGGATATTTGATAAACGCGTCTATGCTCTGGAAAAATTGGGGAGGAAAGCAAATATTGCAACATGTTTACGTAATTGATTACATCAATGCATCGGTTCAAAAGGCGTTTTTTGTGGCTGCTGGTGTGGGTGTAAGTGGCTCTGTGGCTACTTTCACATTACCAGTCAGAAGTGTGCTCAGATCCGACTTTTTTATCCTAATGCATCGCAGAACTGATTTCCTTTATGGCTGTCTGAATGCATAATCTGATCAGTCACTTTCATACAGTATGTGGTCTCATGTGGTCTTGAATGATCACAGTCAGATTGGAATTCATACTGTACTGTGTGCGTGTACAGTATGTGCGTATCTATTTGATTCCTTTATCAGAGAACTCTTCAATGTTGGATTGAGACTTTTTTCTCCATCCCTGCCTCCCTGACAACCTGAAAGTCGATCATGCTTCAATAACTGCTGACTGGAGTGCAGTCGTTCGAGCGTGTCCCCCGACTCCCACACACAAGCTCAGCTGGATTGTCTTTGCCATTCTAGCTCTCCATATGTTGTCTCCAGCTTTAGGTTTCTATTAGGTGTCCCTCAGGATATGTGTACGTGTGCGCACGTGTTCTCATACAGCTATTGGCATTGTTTATGATAAAAACAGACATTGTAGCAGCAGGAGTTTTCTATTATAATCTGACATGATGGGACTTCCACATGGGCAAGTCAGCCCACGATAGAACACAAGTAATGTAACGCTCGGCTGCACCAGTCTGTATCCTGACTTTTACATGACGCAGACTTTTCAGTGATGTCATATGTATAATGTATGCTTGTGTCTTTTTGTGCACTGCCTGTTGGGCAGTGTATCTCAGATGTTATTTAACAGCTCCTAAATAAATGCACATTAACTTGCGACATGCTTAATCATCACTCTGTGCTTTTCTGAAACTTTTTTCAGCTGTGGAATTTCCCTGCTGTGACTAACAAAACACTAGGCAGTGAGTTTTAAAAGTGGACACATTCTGTCTTTAGGCCACTTTCCATTGGGTTTCATGTAAAAAAAAAAAAAGTGCTGGCAATTGAGAAAAATTTCCTAGAGTGAAAACAGGCAAATGCAGCACATTTCATATACTGTAAACCAGCACTAACAACATGAGATCTTTTAAAGTCATATAAAGAGTAAATACTGTGGGTGACTTAGCATTGTTGCCTTGCACCGCCAGGAGTGGGGGTTTGAATCTTACAGTACATTGGGTCTGTGTGTGTGTGGAGTTTGCACGTTCTCCCCGTGCTTGGTGGGTTTTATCCCACAGTCCACAGAGGCATGTGTTGTAGGCTGATTTGCAGTATGGTGTATGGTTGGGTATGGAGTTGTTAACACCACATCCATGGTGTGCCCCTAAGTTCCCTGGGATAGGCTCCACAAATTCTGTACAGTGGAACCTTGGATTATAATTCGTTCGTATAATTCGTTCCGGAAGTGGGCTCGTAATTGTCCCATAAGAAATAATAAAAACTCAACTAATTTGTTCCACAGCCCAAAAAAATAAATACATAAAAATAATTAATACAATATATAAAGTAAAAATAAATCAAATTAACCTGCACTTTACCTTTAAAAAAAGTTAAAATAAATCCTGACAGATAAGTGTTTACGTTTGTGCGCACAGGCACTGTGTATTTGTGTGTGTGTGTGTGTGTGTGTGTGTGTGTCTGTGTGTGTGTCTGTGTGTGTGTGTGTGGAATCAGCCCCTTCCCTCGCCTCGTCTTACACAGTGAAACTCCTCCTCCCTTCCCCACCTTGCTTTTTAAGTTTCCCAACAAACACACACACACAATGGAAACACTGTTTTAACGGAAAAAAAAAGAAATCTCTCTAATGACACTTGCGTTAGCGCATACTAGCGGGATCACTGCTGTAAAGTAAAAAAAATAACAAATGAACCAGCAGTTTACCTTTGAAAAGAATCGCGACAGAGCAGAATTTTCTGTGTAAAGCAGGGTGTGTGTGTATGTATGTGCGTGTGAAGCCGGGAAGCGCAATTACAAACCGCGTTACTCGCAATCCGAGGTTCCACTGTACTTGAGTAAAGGTGGAGATTCCCTAGGGAAATATTATTCAAGCAAAGTAGAAGTTCTTCTTTTACCTGTGTACCTAAGTAAAAGTACAGATTTACTTCAAATTTACTTCCAAAAGTACAGAGCTTGTACTCGAAGCTTCTATCACAGTAGCCTTTTTCATAATAAAAAAAAAATCTCTGATGCTGGTTTCATTGCTGTGTGCAGTCAGCTCCGCTTCTAACTTCGAACATCTGTTACGTTCTTGGGGGTGTCTAGAAAGAAAGACAAGTTACAAAATTATGCATAATAGTCAACAGGTGACGAAATTCCTGCTTCAAATACTACACACCACTTTGGTTTAGTAATACAATGAGATGCAGAAATGTACTTAAGTACAAGTACATGGATACTGAAGTATCATAAAAAAGTAAATGTACTCAGTTACTTCCCATTTCACCTGTGACCATGCACAGGAAAGAAAGGCAGATAGCCAGTAAAGATAGATTATAGATAGATTAAATGTCTGTACATAAAGCTTGTAAAAGCTTACAGACATATACGGACATGCCCTCAAGGAGGAATTAAAGTGTCTAATTCAAATGTAATTAAAATGGTTCAGAGTTTTAGTTATATCAGTGCTAGGTTTATTTTTCTCAAGAGAAGCACAAGTCTACAACAGGTTGTCAGTTTACTGGTTGGTTTTTGTCTCATGACTCACACATCTCATTTAGGGATTTTGCCATTGCAATAGTGGAGAACACTATTGATGACGAGCCAGGCCATTCATTCCCCTTGACCTGGGGTTATTTCTAGTGAATGACAAAGCTTCTACACTGAAATTGTCCCTTTTGCCATTTTCTTCTTTGTTGTAGAATTAATAAATATTTCTTGCTTCAGCATCTTAAAAAAATGAGCCAGCTAGACTTTTCAACTTATTTGCCTTATATGCCTTTGGAGTCAAAATTCCTAAAGGAACAACCACAGCATTTGTCTTTGGATTTAACAGCGTAGCTGTTGAGAGTACAGCTGGCATGTCTGGATCTGCAGGCACAAGGACAAAAAGTCTGGCATTTATTATAGCTGTGATTTTGGCCATTAAAATTCCCATAACCTTATGTATGTGTTGTGAGCATTCCACTTTTCTCGAATATGTACCTCGTATCACCCTCTGTCCTATTTTACTCATGTGAGGTGAGTGGGCAGGTTTGAAGATCCAAGTACTCTGATCTCTGATCTGATAGATAGGCTTTTATTTATGTATCTTCTGTGTTCAAGTCCTTAGCAAGCTCCAGTGAGATTTGTCCCTCAGTCTGAATAAAACTGCTTTGCAGGGCCCCTGATAGCTGTAAATCTGCTCAAAGCATTTTAATAAAGCTGGATATTGAAAGAGATTCAATTACTTCAGTGTGTGCTGCTTATGGACTCAAAAAGTGAACATGATGGCCCGGCATTTACTTT
The DNA here is from genome assembly GCA_011419295.1 of Clarias macrocephalus. NCBI lineage: Eukaryota > Metazoa > Chordata > Actinopteri > Siluriformes > Clariidae > Clarias > Clarias macrocephalus. The sequence goes on from JAAGKR010001161.1 coordinate 87,358, forward strand.
CTGCACAGCCTTCCCTGGTCTTATGAAATAAAACTGCCCACTGTATGAAGGCATAAAGGCCAACATGTGTGAATGGAGGAGCTACCGTAAGTTTTGGCTTTGACACAAATGATTGCATTCAATCTAAATTGATTGATTGGAAATTTGTCAACTGAGATTAGTTCACGTTATTTCACCAGACAAAGCTGATTCCTGTAGTCTAATTTCCGCATGGGCATTTCATAGTTCCCCAAGAATCAGTTGGTCTGTTACATTTCCATGTGCTCTAAGAAGCATTTTTTCACAACATGAATCCTGGAATATGGCGCTATTAATAGGTAAGAAAAAAAAAACACTTGGGATAACCTTTTCATTCAGTACATGCAGGTAGCCAGCTGAAGTTTTTACAGTGAGCACTAGGCATGGTGGATGCATCACTTCATGTACTTCCCTTCTTACCGTGACACATCCATCACTTTGGAATAAAGTCAGTCCGCACTAATCAGACCACATGACCTGTTCCCATTGCTCCAAAGTCCAATTTTTACTTTCACCAGCCAATTGAAGCATTTTCTAAGTGCTTTTCTTCTGCTCACAGTTATGAGTTAAAGGTATTTCAGACCATTAACTTACTAATTAACTAATTTCTGAAAGTGTGGTCCAGGAACACTAGGGATTCCATGAAGTGTGATTATTATTTATTTATTTATTTATTTATTTGTTTATTTTTTATTAGGTTAAAGTTGAAAAATCATAACCCCTTGTCCGGATCTTACAGTTATAATCCTCTGTGACAGATAATTTAAACTGAATGGTTTTAACCCAATCCTTAATAACTAAAAAAATAAAATAAAGCCTATAAAAATTGCAAATCAGACAATCTTTATCAGTGGGCTTCAAGTTCATGGGACTTTTAACAGGGGTCTGTGAATTTTATTACAGAGATAAAGGGTGTTCCCAGGCTACAGACCTTAGACTTTCCCATTAGATGTGTCTGTCTTCATAACTTTACTCCATTAAGGTAAGCTATCTGCAGAAATAGTCACAGTTGATGCTACAGAAAAGGAAAAAGAAAATATATAGTCATTTAATATGAAGTTGCTCAAGAGAATCTTTCTACTATATCTTCAAATATGAATGGGCTCATCCCACTCACACTTGGCGAGAAGGTCTCTGACTAAAGCTTTCTTATAAGGACACACATAATATTACTTGGGTTGGAGGTCACAATGTTACAGCAAGCAGTATTACAGTACCACCTCAGGTCTCCAAGGTGATGGTGCTCTGCAGTGGACTGGAGTATTATCCAGGGTGTATTTCCTCCTAAACAAGGCAAAGCGATTGGCCTCTCATATTACTTTAAATTCAGTCAGTTTGGTTGGAGAATGTATATTTTGCACCATAAATGACTTGCTTGTCACTTTGTTGTTTCAATGACCCAATCAGCTCCACAGCCGTAGCATCCAGGTCATTAAAATTTTAAGGTACTCATCTTGGAGTGTCAAGAAATGTTTGTTATTGCCACATCTGTTAAAGGACAGCATCTATAGAGGAGGAGGGAGTTGGTGTGTGAGTGACATTTTTGTCTGGGTCTGAAACCTTGAATGATGGAGACTTATGACAGGCTCAGTCAAAACTTGCCTGTTCTACAACAAACAATGGTGAGCGGCTAAGGCTCTGGGTAACTGATCAGAAGGTCACGGGTTCAAGCCCCAGCACTGGCAAGTTGCCACTGTTACGGCTCCCTAAGCACGACGCTTAATTGGCTGACCATGCACTCTGATCCCAACTTTCTGACATGCTGCTACATGCAAAGAAAATAATTTCACCTAGCTGTAAATAGATACAGTCATATATAAAAGATAGTGCCGCCTCTTACGATTTGATGTTTTTTTTTTGTCATAAAAACAATAAAAGAATAATCTGAGCTCATGTTTAGAAAAAAACAAACAGCATTTAAACAGAAACACCTCAAACTCACTGTCAAGCATAGTGATGGAGGGGAGATGATTTGGGATTGTTTTGTAGACACATCTGGGATCTGGGCACCTTTTAGTCATTGAGTCAACCATGAACTCTGTATTCCAGAGTATTCTAGCAGTAAATGTGAGGCCTTCGGTCTTCTGTGGATATGGAATACTGTGTTCTTCCTTATAGTAAAACCCAACAAAAAAATCCACTTTGCATGTAGTGAATACAGAAGTTCAAGGACAATCCAATACATTGCGGTAGATTGTTTTCTTTGCCTTTAGGCCAACTGGAGCTTGATTGTCTTCCAATCTCTGCTGCGCCATTGTGAGACCCAGATATTTGTTGCTCTAATTTGTTTTTCTTGTAAGCCGGATGTTGGTCTCTGCCATTTGGACAATAAGTTGTTCTCTTGGTGAGAAGGTAAAGATTTTGTGGAGAAGTGGAGCAAGCCCAATGTTTTTTTTTTAGTTGGTCATCGGTTATAGATAAGCCTGAGCTTACCGTGTAATATTGAACATGTTCTCAATATGAAGATGCTGATGTGTGGGATTCAGACAGTTATTGGCAATAGGTGAGTCTGAGGTAGGTTAATTCACAGCTGTTGTTGCACATTACATCACTGTTTCCTTCAGTTGTGGATTTTTTCTTTTGACTTGTAATAGGAGTGGAATGTCCACAGGCCATACCGTTGATGGCTATTCATTTCTCCTGAGCTCATATTACTTTCCTCATGCAGCTTGCAACTGTTATACCTATGCCTATCTGTACCTGTTGTTGGTTAAAGTATTTTGGAGCTTTGGAGTAGGTCTTTATTTAGGGATGGGAATCGCCAGACACCACCCGATATAATATTATCATGATACCTGTGCCAATTCAATTTGTATTGATTCTTGTAGTATAACGATTTTATAAATATTCTGATTCTCTATTATTATTATTATTTAAAATATATATTTGGTTACAATTCTAAAAAAACAGTTTGCTGCCAGCCAATCTTTGAATAGTTTAGAGTGCACCACCTATAGGAATTTAGAGGAACTGCAACCTATTATCACCTCAAATACAAACATTCATACATTAACAATGAATTTAAAAACATAATCACATGCTCAGTGAACTGCATCAAACCACGTCAATTTGGATTCCATTGAAAACCATTACCGTTTGCTGCTTCAAGTGCTTTATCTTCAGTTGCACTCACCCTCTCTTCTTGCGCATGCAGGATTGCTTGTAGCTCTGCATTCTTTCTTGTTGCCTAAGCTATGGCACTTACTTCTTCTTTGTGTTTTAATAATCTCTCAATCTCTGTAATGCCACTGACTGAGGGGAGTTGAATTGATTGACCAGTGTTAAGACATTGTGATCTACTTTTTAAGAGCACATGTGGCATTTCGTAGTTCCTGCTTGATGGTAGTGCGCTTGTACCTGAAGTGTTCCTAGTCTGAGTAGGATCCACTCATTGGGTGACCTGAGTAGCTATATTAACATATCCAAATAATTGAATAAAATGGACACTGTATGTACTGTACTGTACTGTACTGTACTGTATATACACATTATTGTAATCTGATCCAAATTTTGTGCATGTGTGTAGGGAGATTTGCATCACAAAATTAAGAATGTGAGTCATGTCAGCATTTTTTAAGTAATTTATTTATTTTCTTCATAATCAGACTACTTGAGTTGTTACCTATTTTTAAATTATGTCTTATCTCATTACAATATCACCCAAGTATAATTAAAAAAAGACATAAAGAAAAAGGTTATTTACATGATGTCCAGGCTCAATGATGTTGCATATAGCACAAAATGCACACATTGTCCAGAGGTAAAACAGGTCTACAATGCTGTTACTTATTTTACAATGTTATCCAGTGTTATTAAAGGCAATAACTGCATTTGAAATGTAGGTTTTTCCTTTGTTGTAAGATTGAGGTCATTCTGCATCTTGGCTCTATCTCAAAATTGCCCATCGTACTGCCACTGCCACCTTTCAGCAGATACATATGAACTTTTTCATTCTTGCCTTATTTTCATAACAATACAGTATATTGTGTGATACATAAGTGAATTCTGTGGCTCACATGCTCAGAGTAACACACACATTGTGAAACACATACTGGTGAGACACAAAGGTTTAGATTAGATAGCTGCTATTGTTCTGTTTAATTGATTATTACAAGGATTATCCACCTCTTTTAATGAAGAAAAAAAAAATAATTCAGGCCTGTGTTTACTCTATTACCACTGATGTTACTACATGAAGCAGGGATATTAATGTATTTGTTCTTTATTAATTAAGCTATAAGACAGATCAAAACAGAGAATTTAGCTGAAATGCCTGCTCTCACTATACACTTGCTAGCAAGTCAGATACTGGTATTCAACAATCATTAAGTAAGATTTAAATTGTTTTGTGCTCAACTACATATCTTTACTGCAGAACCAATTTAACACTTAAACCATGTGACAAAAATAAGATCCATAAAATGTGTCAGTAGTCAATAGAGAATCAAAATTTGTGTTATTTAAGAGTTTATTATACAATAATGTAAGATAAATGTAGGTTAATGTAATGCAGGAATGTTTACTGTACATAGCATTGAAACAGGGATTAGAATATTATAATGTATGATTAAAGAAATATTTTGAGATAAACTCAGTGGCTTATGCATCTAGCGTCTAGCCCAAACATTAACTCCAGACCACAAGAGGGTGGTCTCCCTTTAATGTTTTATCAGTTTTTCTGGGTTTAATCTGCTTTCTGGTGTTTCCTGTTAAACTGCTATGTAAAGCACATGAACCTGTTCTTTGATGCAAGGTCCTGCTGGTCCTGGTAAATTTTTAGATTTCTGCTAACTTGCCTGAATTATATTTTTGTTATTTTTTTGGATTTTGCAGTATATGCATGTGGTACTTCGGTTTCCTCCCACAGTCCAAAGACATGCAGGTTAGGTTAATTAGTATTCCCAAATTGGCCATAGTGTGTGAATGAGTGTGAGAGTGTTTGTGAGTGTGTGCCCTGCGATGGATTGGCACCCTGTCCAGGGTATACCCCGCCTTGTGCCCTAAGTCTCCGGATAGGCTCCAGGCCCCCGTGACCCTGAATACAGGATTAAGTGGTATAGATGATGAGTGAGTGAGTATATGCATGTTTATGTGTTCTGTTCCATAGTGTATGTTAAACTGTACTCCCTGCTCCCTAATCCCCCCCCCCTTACCCCCACGCAGGGAATATCTGTTAAGAGACCTCTACCAAAGTCCTCCATTAGGAATACCGTATGATGTCCACAGTGCAGGCATCAGTTCCTTTGTGCATTACTGTGGTAACGGAAAAATCTCTGATACCTGTTTCTTCTACTGTGAAAATTTCACATCACCGAAATAAAAAAAATATAAAAGGTATTGAACACACTGTTGCTGTTGAAAGGGGTATAACATGAATAAGCATACTTTGATTAAATTACAAGATGGATGCTACCATTCTTAAAGAGGTAAATATTATGCAGAATAAACACTTACATAATAACTATAAACACTTCATATATACATATTACATAATCCTTAATAGTGAATGTTGCATGAATTTAATGCCAGGTCTTGCTTGTCCACTTCTGGTGCTGTTAATTGTTGTCAACACCATTTTTCACTCCCTATGTAGTTTCACTTCGCAAGGAACTACAAAGTGATCAGAGAATATCGTCTGATATGGTCAAATAGTGTTCATTCTAATGACTCTTTAATATATTTAACCTGTGTATAAGGGTGTGTTCACACTTGTAGTTTGGTTCTCTTGGCTTGGACTTAAGTGTAAAATGATATATTAGTTTAGGTGCGTTAGAATAAAGTCCAGGTTCAATCAGTGATCACACTGGCATTTTCGTCATCGGACCAAAAGACAACAGAAGGCATGTGGATTACATATGGTGATATCTTTACCAGCTGAAAACTCAGATTTTATAAGTTTAATGTTATACATAAAAAAACAACATACTGTAAGTATGCCTCCAGATGGTGAATAAGATGGTCACCAATGTGCCTAATGTTTTTAAGGGGGTTTATTTAATGTTTAAATAAAGGGGGTCTAGCCTTTATTTAGACCCCCACCAAAATAAATAAATAAATCAATAATAAAGTAAAAGGCAAGCAGTGAACTTTGATCTTTTGATGGACTCTCCCCTCTTCTGAGTCTGCCTGCCTGGTAAGAGAGCACAAGACTGCGTGTGATGTACAGTGGGGCAGATTTAAATAACAAGAGCGCTTATAAACATACAGTATGACTCTCTTGTGCACTGTCCATAGTGAAGGCCATTGGATGCACATTTAATATTTAATTGAATTTGGCAGTGTAAATGATTACATTAATGTTTATTAATTATGTTAGATATTTTGTTTGCCCTGCGATGGATTGGCAATTGAAATACCTGTGCAGGGTGTACCCCGCCTCGTGCCCTAAGCCTCCTGGGATAGCCTCCAGGACCCCCGTTACCGTGAATGTAGGATAAAGCGATATAGACGGTGAGTGAGTGAGTGAGATATTTTGTTTTCCTATTTTTAATGTCATTAGTTTTCAGAACTCATGCAGTGCTGTGCTAACTAACGCTCTTGACATAGCTATGTATTTCTCTCACTCCCTACTTCCAAACGCTGCCGTCAGACGTTGGATGTCGAGATACAGATACAGAGTGCACCAGTGAAAGTCCGCAGGTTCAGTCCTCATTATCAGATAATGCACATATGAGTTCATTTGGAAGCTGAGACCCACTTCTCAAGCGGTCTTGGTTTGCTTGCTTGGTGTACACTGAAGTTCACACTTTTTCAGCATTCACACTTGTTCAAGTGAACCACATTAACAGAAAAAAGGGTGAACACATTATAAGAGAGGCAACAGCTATGCTGAAGGCCAGTCAGTTAAGATTTCTTCACTTCAACCAATAGTTTTTGAACAAAACTGATCAATTTGTCATTAAGTCATAGGTTCTTGTTATTCTTTTTAATAAACATATATAAGGCCAGAGATTGAAAAGCACAAAGAGACAGATTGAAAGTAAGCCAGATATTATTTTTAAGCTGTTGATTTCATGCCTGTTACTACTCTAAAAATCATGACACATTTTATGGAACTTAAAGTTTTACAGGAACCCATACCCTTAAACCTCCTTAATAATATAAATCCATAAATCTGTAGTCACACTGTTGGTTATGAAAACATTTATTGTGTTATGCGACATAAGATAGGACTCTTATGCACAGGTATTTCACCTGCCCTCTCTTCAGATGTTTGTGATCATTCCTTAAGAGCTGAGCACAACATAATATGCTCATTATTGTTAGAAACTGTAGTGGAAGAAAACATGCAATAATAGCCATGACACTGAGCTAAGCCATGAGGTGGATGCAAGAAATTACAGATGTTTGACCAGAGGTTATAGAGGAAAAGGGGAACTACGGGAAAATCTGTAGGTAAGAAAATACTATCAGAAAAGTTTTAATATCTACTTATGACTGTTTTGTAGTCAATCTGTTGGCTTATAGGACTAAAGTTCAAACTGTAATGGCCTTAGACATTGTTTTACTCTTTTTATTACTCTGTTAATAATGTTTCAAACACCAAAAACTGTACTATTAAAAATAAAAACAAGAAATAAACATTAAACAATCAATGTGGAAAAAAATATTAAAAAGGTGAAAATATAAGACATATTGAGAGGACAAATGTTCTATGGATGCCAGAAAAGGCATCAGAGGCAGTAATGTGGTTTGTCACCATAAGAACCTCTACATTTTGAAGTGTATAAGTGGGAATTTTTGTTCATTCAGTAAGAAAAGCATTTTTTAGGTCAGGTTTTGAATGAAGTTAAGATCTGTGTAGATCTGTGCAGGGCACTGGAGTTCCTTCATACCAAACCACTCAAGCCACGGTTATATGGATCTCCATTCGTGGACAGCGCAGCCTACCGGAACAGGAAAAGATCTTTTCTAAACTTCTGCCACAACATTGAAAGTACAGTACACTCTATATTTATTTAAAATGTCTTTGTATGCTGCATCATTAATGCTATTTTTCACTGGAACTGAGGAGCCTGGTCCAAACAGTGAAAAACAACCCCAGACCATTATCTCTCCTTCACCAAACTTTACAGATGGCAGTATGCATTCTGGCAGGTAGCGTTCTCCTGGCATCAGACTGCCGGATAGTGAAACATGATTAATCATTCCAAAGCACATTTTTCTACTGCTCCAGAGTCCAGTGGTGGTGTGCATTACACTACTCCAGTCGACACTTGGCATTGTGCATAGAGATCTTAGGCTTGTATGCGGCTGCTCAGCCATTCCATGAAGCTCCCAATGCACATATTTTGTGGTGCTGTTGCTTCCATGTGATGCAACAGAGGATAGGTGATTTTTATGCACTATGTGCTTTAGCACTCAGCATCCCTGCTCTGGCTTTGCATGGTTTTCCTCTTCACGGATGAGCTGTTGTTGCTCCTAGACGCTTCCGTTTCATAATAATAGCTCTAACAGTTGACTGGGGCAGATCAAGCTGGACAGATATTTAAAATTTTGTGGCAAAGCTATGACAGCTAAGATCCTATGACAGTACCACATTTTAAGTCACTCAGCTCATCAGTATGCCCCATACGGTGGTTGTTTATGCCGATTGCATGGTGATGTATTCGTTTTTATGCACCTACTAGTAAGCAGTGGATGTCACTAAAACATTGAACTCAGTCATTTGGACAGATGTCTACATATTTTCGCCAGATTGGGAAAATACATGTAATATAAAAATATTGTGCACTGAAGTAGCCAAGCTTGGATGTTATTGCATGCAGAAAGAATTTAATGGCTGTTAAACCCATCACGTCGTTATTAGCTGCCTATATAATAGAAAATCTCATTATTCACCTCTACATTTTCATGGTTTCAGTCCATCACAGGGCAGCACACACACATTTACATAGTCATTTAAGCCTAAGGGCAATTTAGCATAGCCACTTCTCTCAACAGCATGCTTTAGGGAGGTGGGAGGAAACCCAGAGAAAACCCACACGACATGGGGAGAGCATGCCGGGGGACTGAGGCTAATTACTGGAATTTCCCTGCCAATCCAGGAGAATTGGCAACCCTAATCTCTCTGGTACGATAATGACTAGTCCTTTCTACTGTGTGTATGTCTGTGTGCAGGATAGCAGGGTAGGGGACTGTAATCACAATGACTCACACACAGTTAGCCTACCCTGTATTGCCATTACAAATATAAATCATAGAGTGAGATTAAAATCAGGGCTCAGTGAGATTAACTGTCCTGTTGTGTTGAAACCAGAACTGGGGGAAAAAAGGCAGAATCAAATCCATGATCCAGGGAATGGTGTTCTTGTCTTCACAGAGTTGAAGACATGACAAAGGAAACATGAAAATTCCACTTATTGGAGTTATTAGAGGTGTGGGTCAAAAGACCAGATTGCAAGTAGGTTATAAACTGTCGTGAACTAGAGAAAAGAGGCATGGAGTGACAAACTAGACAAGACAGATTTACAATCAGTGGGAGCTGAGAAGTTGTGTAAAGACAAATGAATAAGAGAAGGAATTCACAGCCAATCTGATGAGAGATAACAAAGAGCACTATTCAGGAAATCATCTTATAACAAGACAAGGGTTGAGACAAGACCATGAATAAATATGTTTCTATTTTTATTTATGGTGTGCTTATCAATTCTTTATTGTTGTATTTTTATTATTTCCGCTGTTAGTGGTTATCTCTTGCTTTTACACCACAGGGGGACATTGCTAGTGCAGTTACTGTGATGTTTAATAGGAGTACATTGAACAATCTCAGACATATACAAAGTGATAATGTTAAGGTTTAAAAAGAAAAAAAGAAACAAAACATAAAGTGTGCCTTTCTTCCCAGTAACATTTCAGTGAGAAATATAGTAAGAACAAACGCTGGACTAAAAGTCCCAGAATGCAACGACACACTAACTAGTGTGTTAGTGATCATGGCCTGCAGCCGACATTGGTAAGTCAGAGTAGAAGACGGAGGGTGAAGATATTAGCATGTAAGTTGAAGTTTTTTAAAGTTTATCTGTTTAATAAAGAAAATGGAGAAGAAATTGGTTTTGATCATGGCATGAGTGTTATTGCCAGATGGGCTGGTTTGAGTATTTCTCTAGCTGCTGATCTCCTGGGATTTTCACACACAATATTCTCTAGAGTTTACTCAGAATGCTGCTAAAAAGAAAGAACATCCATGCAAATGTTTCTTGATGAGAGAGGTCAGCTGTGAACTGCAAGACTGGATCAAGGTGAAAGGGAAGATTACATAATTTTTTCCCACATCTCCTAGTTGCTACTTCCAGCATGATAATGCTCCATGTCAAAAATAAAAAGTCATCTCACACTGGTTTCATGAACATGACAAAAACATTCAGTGTTCTTCAGTGACCTTCCCAGTCACCAGCTCTGAATTCAATAGAACAAATTCAGGAAGTTGTAGAAAACAAACTAGGCTATGTCATTGTTTACCTCTCACTCACTTCTTCGTTTGTAATGTTTTATGGTATATACAGGTTTGTGGGAGGCCTGGAGCCTATCCCATGGTATGAGGCAGGATACACCATGGACGGGGTGCCAATCCATTGCACAAGCATGACTACACTCGTACACTCCGGGCAATTTGGACACAGCAGTTAGCCTAATTTGCATGACTTTGGACTGTGGGAGGAACCCAGAGTACCTGCGGGAAACCCACTAAGCCTTGGAAGAACATGCACACTCCCCAAACATAGACTTGAGCCAGGACTCAAACCATCATCTCTGGAGGTGTGAGGCCACAGTGCTAACCACTATGCCACAATGCCAGCTTATCAGATTTTTTGTTTTGTTATTTTGTTATATAACACAAAAGTCACATGGAAGGAGTAAATATTGGAAAATAAGGTTTTTATGTGAGATGGCTGAGAATATATCTGGGTCACTGTTAGAAAAGTTGTTACTAGACAACTTATGAAATCACATTATAGAATTAGGTGTTAAGAAAGTAATGTTTGTTTTTGTTTATTTCTTTGTAAATCAAATTTTATTTGATTTAATGTTATTTATATGAGGTTACGTTTGTAATACTTCCTGTAATTTTTCCCAAAAAAATCTGTGTTATGATTTAGCTATAAGGATTCTGTCTCATCTCTGATTGGTTAAATCTTTACTGCACCCTTGAAGGTGGGACTTGAGACTGTTTTTAGCGCAGTTTAGCTTATATATAGTTAACACTGTACTAGGAATATTTATTAATTGTTACAGCTTAGTGTCAATGGAAGTCTAAAATACATGTAAAAATTGTTTTAAGTAATTTTTAAATTAGACCGTCATTAATGGTGAGGATAGTGTAACTTATTGTCCAAACGAAGAATCGCCCCGAAGTATGTAAGTCGTTAGTAAGTGGACAAATTTTTTATTAAAAATTATTTTCCACCTGAGCTGTCTTGAAGCTTCTTGCTACTTCTGCTGCACTTCATTATGTTTGTTAGTTGGTAATTAGCCGCATTGGTTCCTCATAAATCTATTTTTAGGGAACAGGTTGTCAAGAAAATTAGTAGTTTTCAAGGTGTCAGCCAGCAATGCTTGCTAGATGCTAGCCCTTAAAATGCTTACCTTAAAAGCCCTTAAAAGTATTACTGAATAATAATCAAAGAACGTGTGTGTATGTTTGTGTTGGGGGGAGGGGGGGGGTTCCAGGACCATGATGGTACAGGATGAGGAAGTTTGGTAGTCTTCTTGTGGGCTGACTTTTCAGGAAGAGATTGATTCTAGTAAATTAGCAATTGTTTTCAGAAGTTTTTACAAAGTCTTTACTAAAGTATTGTCTTGACATTTCTCTGAAACATCTTTTTTTAATTCTCTCTTGATGCCCGACACTGAGGCATCCATAGACGCCTTTTCCTCTGAGAGCCTCTGACAGCTGTATTGGTCTCAGCATGATGTGATACCAGGCGACCAGTCAACACTAAATTGCATATTCCTACGCACACATCACAGCTTTATCACACTGCAAGACTTGCCTTGATTTTCTGCAGTGACATCCCTACAGATGTGATACTGAGAATTTAAATGAGCTGAACATCTGCACTAGTACATCACTGGAGTCTCAAGGTAGCCCTGAAGATCCTTTAAACACTAATGGCTTAATTATGTCATGCTTAAATTATTAGTGTTGTTAATTGCTTGATTTTCTGTGTTGTTCTTCGATACACTTAGTCTTAGATTGTTAAACTATTATCTGCTTATATACCGTCAGTTCCAAAAATATTGGCACTGGTGGTTAAGGCAGTAAAATTGCACTTGTGATTGATGCGTGTGAGATAAATTCTATTTTTCGTCAAAGTAAATTTCTTCCAGGTTTTGTGGATTTGGGTATATATTTTGTATATTTTAGACCTGGCGGAAGATTCAATCATGACCCAGTTGTAGCTTCTCAGAAAAGCCTGCCAGATGATGTCAAGTGGCTTAAGAAGGTTGTCAGAGCTTATGAAGAAAAGTCAGCTCCTGGGCAGGCACATGTTCAAATAGAGCAGTAGGTTTGGAGATATGATGACCTCAAAATGTGACCATCTACAGACCTTATACCCTGATCCATGCAGAAGTTTCAGCTTCATTAACTATCATCCTCATTGTAAATCGCTCAAAATACACTTGTGTCCTCTTCTTGGCAGGTTCGTCCTCTACAAGACTAAATCATTTCCTCAAACGTTTGATATACTGTAGGTATGTAGCTATTTCTGTTTGATTTCTTTAAAGTTTAACACACTTATGTTTTGTTTTTGTTTTTGTATTTTCTAATCTTCCCTGTGTTGATGGATGACTAAGGGAATTTGGCATTGGATTGTTGTCATGATTTACTGTATACCCCAGTGAAACAGGAAATCATGGATTAACTATTAGTATACTTAATTGTTTAAAAATATATATATAACTAACTAACTAAATAAATAATGTTATATTCTATATATATATATGGAAGCTTTAATTACATTTTGTTCATAAGAATTTTCAGTGGTAGCAGTAATTGTAATACATTTGTGGCATTTGGCCGATGTACACCACCACATTGAATTTGGAATGAAACACTCAACATGTGGTCTAAGTCAAAACTTTCAGCTTTAGTTCAAGGGGTTTGACAAAAGTTTGACATCAACCATTCCGGAATTACAGTCATTTTCGTACACACACACCCATTTTGGGTGGCTCATAAATAAGTGAACCATTTCCTCAGGACTCCATGACTAATCAAGTAATAATAAGTAAGTAGGCCTGGAGGTGGTTTGGAGTGATTCATTTGGTACCTGTTCACTCAAACTCTCAAGCTGATAAAACTATATAAATCACAGCGATAGCAAAAGCATTGGCAGAAGCCAATAGAATAGTTTGGAGCATTCTTTAAAAGTAGGAATTAACTGGAAAGGCCTGGAATACCATGGAAGACATGGTTGGAAGCCACTTCTTGAAGTAGATACAGGTTGTCCCCTACTCACAAATGAGTTCCGTTCCGAAGGATGTTTGTAAGTCGGATTTTTACGTAAGTCGAACAATGTGAGTCTTATATGCCTTTGACACAAATATACAATATAAAGCATATTGTACCAATCAACTTGACTGAATCTGTCCCCTTTCTGCCATCTTGTTGCCAAAAAACATAACCGTGCCTAAGGAAATGAATCTCACAGTGAAATGTTGTCTCTGTACCTTTAAAACATAAGCGGAATCCCAGATGCCATTTTGTCTCAGAGCGAATTTCCTCATATGAAATAATGGAAACTCCAATGATTCGTTTCACAACCCAAAAATGTAAAATAAAAGTAAAATAAATAAAATTGATTTTAATAGAAAATATAAAGTAAAAATAAAACTGATAATAAAACTTTGAAAAGAATCACCCATGACAGGAGAGGAGGAGGGGGGTTATTGTGTAGGATGACTTTCACACACACGCATTGTTGTTGACTCTACTTAGACTGCAAACTATGTTTGCGAGGAAAATTCCAGCCACTATTCTGTCAACATTTTCCACTTTCTTGGACTGTAAACTCTGTTTCGTTGAGGTTTTTTCAAAGTTAGGATTATTCACCATCAGGACAGCTTTACAGGACTATCATCATGCTCGCGGACTGATTCATTGAAACTGGTGAGGCTGACTCAGTTCTGCCACACACAATATACCGGACTTTAGACATTTTATACATTCACTTACACAGTAAAAATATTGTATGTAATTATAAATATTAATATCTGGTGCACTGCAGTGTCTATTTTTTTTACAATACACGTGATCTAGTTTTGCAGTTTGTTTTCATCTACGAACGTTAGGTGCGAATAGCAGTTCATTTATATCTGGGGAAATTCATAACTCGAATATGCATAAGTCGGGGACTACCTGTACAGACACTTCACAACAATGTGCAAACCACTGGTAGTGGTTAAGAAGAGACAAGCCAAATTTAAACTAGACTAGCCTGATTCTTTGGACTGATGAAACCAAGATTAACTTGTACCAGAATTATAGGAATAGAAAAGTATGCAGTAAGTTAGAAACAGCTCATGCTCCAAAGCGTACTACATCATCTGTCATACATAGTGAAGACAGTGTTGTGGCATAAGTGTGCTTGGCTGCCAATGGAACCGGGACAGTGGTATTCATTGATGACCTGACTGCTGATAAAAGTAGCAGGATGAACTCTGAAGTGCTATACTCTGCTCAGAATCAGTCAAATGCTGCAAAGCCGATAGGACATAGATATTGACCCATACAGTAAAAACTACTGAAGGCAAACAAACATAATATTCTTAACTAGCCAAGATAGCAGATAGAAGGGTTTGAATTGCGGTAATATACTGTTAGGCGGCTGGAAGTTCAGTATAACAGGAAAGTCTACTTTTGTTGGTGGAGCCTCAGGTAAAAAAACTGTCTTGAACTAAGCAACTTTAGTCACAAGTCATCAGAGAAATCTGCCTGCATCAAGTCCAAGACAATCCTGGTAGTCAAGTAGACTCATCCCCAGTTTCCACACGCATCCCTGGCAGACCATACAGAGCCATTCTCAGCAGAGGGCCAGAGGCAACGAGAAGTCAAACCAGAAGTCGAGCACCAGGATGTGTCAGGCAGGTCCGAAAGGCAGAAGGGGGCTGGATCACTGGCAAATCAGAAGTGCTATGTGTAGGTCGATGTACAGTGAGAGAGAGAGAGAGAGAGAGAGAAAGTGGTATGCTAGGGTATAAAGTGAATGTATACTGTATTTTGTGCAGAGTGCAAGCAGGGACTAACTGTGCAAGACTAACTATATTATAAGTACATGATAGTCTTTAACATGAAGTGAGTTGGCAGTCATTGTATGTCTTACAGTACACTCAGGGACCTCCTAATCTCAACAAAAGATTTATTCAGCAGTCTCAGTTTTGAGGAGTGATTAAAATACCCTGATTAGAGAAGGTTCTGAAGCTCTGTGAAAATGGGAGATGGGCATCAAATTAACAAGTAAACAAGTATCTGTTGTTAAGGGCAAACATGGAGTGTAATTGGGGGGGGGGGGGGGGGGGG